>JABASP010000537.1:0-49048 GCA_019776565.1 Sminthurinus signatus
TACACGTGCCCTAATATTGTACATTTAATTTTGTGGAAACTATAATAGTTAGAAGCCTACCATTTTTTGTCTGATCAGGGTTTGTCAATTGCTGATCACACAAAAAGTTGTGTACTTCTACCTATTATAGTTTCCACAAAATTAAATGTACAATATTAGGGCACGTGTACAATATTAGAGCATTCTACGGTATAGTAATTTTTTTTTTTTGTGGAAGTAGGCCCACATAATAGGTTTAAATCACTTATTTACTTTTACTCTTCATTTTTTTATCCAGGCTTCCATTTCCAATTTCCATTAATTATGATTGTAGCTCCAATTCCAAATTGCCAATTGACTTTTTTCCTCCAAGTTTAATTTCGTGATGTGTTTACTTTGTATTTTGTATATTCTATTCATAATTCATAACTCTAAAGTCCAGAGTTTCACAAGACACGTCTTGCGTCTTGAAATAAATGAACTAATAGAGTAAAAAGTAAATGTGGGGAATAAATAATAAATAATACCAAGTTTACTCAGAGGTAAAATGAAGATGAAAAGAATCTTCAATCTTCAATAGTCAATCGTCAGTCGTCTGTTGTCAGTCTCTCAAGCTCGTCAATGAATAATAATACATAAAGCACAAATCTATGGTCTACATTCTGCAAAATGGTTATTCATAATTCATAACTTTCATTAGAAAATGCTTTTTTAATTAATTAGGTATTTCAATTTTCAATGGGAAAGGAAAAGATGACAAAGGCACACTTGAGATCAAAGAATAAATATGAATATGAGAGTCATTCATTCTCTTTTTCCTGTTATCAATTGTTGTTATTGAATTGTCTATTGTCTGCCGTCTGTCTGTATTTGTCTCTTTTGGTTTTTGATCTTTGTTCTTTGCTCTTTGGTCGCTTCCTTCTTCATTCCTTTTCAACTTTTAATGTTGAATGTGAACTTGTTGAATTGGATATTAAATATTAAATATTACACATAATATGAAATATGAAATGTACTTAAATAAAGTGCTGAGTTTTCAATGCTGCTTTGTCCAAACTCTAAATTCCAAATTCAGTGTTTATTGTGCTAAAATGAGAAATGAGAGGAAATAAATACTAAATACTCCGTCCATCCTAAATTGTTAATTTTAAATGACAATGAGTTGACTTCTTACTCCTGACTTGTGACTCATCTCGTTTTAAATGTCAAGCGTCAAGTGTCAAGTGCTAATGACTAATGCTTCAGATCTTTTAAAGCTTCAAAAGTTTGAGTTTGTATCTAATTTTATTTATTCTACTGATACTGACTACTGATTTAGAGTACTTCATGAGTAATGAGTAATGAGAGTGAGGAAACGAGTAGATGAAAGTGTAAAAGTTAAAGACAAAAGGTATTTAAATGTGTTATTCTCAACTCAACACTCAACCCTCAACATTCATTATCTCATATGATAATGAGCATAGATAAAACAGTAATTGAGCTTTACTGTGTTCCATATTCCATATCTATGCTGTATGTTGTATGTTGATGTTTGCACTTGTTTTAATCATCTTCATTTTCCTTCCGGGATTTTTCTGCAGTAATAATAATAATAACTAAAAAAAAGAGGGTTGTTTGCACTTTATTTTATGACTGTCAATTACAAGTGTAATATTTATCTTTACTTGGGTACAACATGCAGAATACACACGGAAAAATTAAAATGTAGGACGAGCAGGTGGAATGAGCATTTCTTGTAAACTTCCTGAAAGGAAGGATGATGAAAATGAGCACGCTGAGAAGGATGTAGAATGTAGGCGGAAGAGGAGATTGGGAAAAGTACAGCATGGAGTTTAATATCTGTAGTTTTTACTCTTACTCTTATTCGTAGTCGTATTCGAATTTGTCTGTAAATGATGAGAGAGAAATAGATAGAGAGCGTGTGAGAGTAAACATGAGGATCTCTGGAGACTTGAAATGGTTTTTGCATTCCCTCGAGAAACTTTTGCGAGTTTCAAGATCATCTTTTTCTCTCATCTCTCGCCACTCTACACTCTACACTCTACTCGATATACTTTGTACTCTATACTTTTTACTCTGTATAAATCTATATCAACAGTGGAAATGTTTATAAAAGATAAAAGCGTACAGTCCAGATTCTACATTCTACAGCTTGGTTTGGTGCAGAGAGCAGAGTGTAGACATTCACCTTAATATATATCTGTAGACTGTAGATTGCAGAAAGAGGAAACAACTAATGGACCCCCGTCAAGTCCAAAGTCCAAAGTCCAATGCGACAAACATTATCATGATGATGATGATGATGATGAGATGATCAAGTTGAATGAGGAACGAGAAAAGAAAGTCCTAAATTTCCATCTTCCATGTTCCATGAACACCTGCAACCTGCAACTCGCTTATTCCGTGATCCATCCTAAAAGTTATGCAACTCTGTCTCTCTTCCTCCCAGCTCCCACTCCATCACTTTCACCTCTTCATTTCTACTTTTACTTGTACTTTTACTTTTACATTTACGTCTCGATTCTCGACCTGTTTCCGTATTTCGTATACTCAATACTTGTCTTCATTTATTCCTCATTCTCACCATTCTCACCTCACACCTTAACCCGTCAAACTTGGTTTACTCTGGTCTGATATTTTCAATACATTTCTTTTTCCACAAAAATATTTTGTACAATAATAAAAAGGGAAAGAAAAACAACTTTTCTATGTACTACTTTCTACTTCATTTCACCTTTCCCTTGTCCCTTGTGCTCTCGTAATAATATTATTATTATTATTTCTTATTTCCATTACTTTTTACTTTGCTCTGCAGAAGCGTCAATAATTATTCTTTATTCTTTTTCCACCATCCAATTCAACATTTAACAAAAGACCACTCAGTCATCACGCTCAGTCTGAGTGATGAGTGATCGACAATCTGAATCTAAAGAAAAGAAAACAAAAAAGGGGAAAACTGATGGATAAAATTACCGACAACCGAGAACCGAGACAGACCAACTTTTTTTCCGTGGGTGGAAATACGTGGAAAAAATTGCATCGTCCTCATATTCCAATCTTCCCACCTTTAATATCATCATATAATAATTAGATACATAATACATAATATTATGTCAATATCAGTATCATAATGTCACACAGGAGCAAATGCACACTCAACTTTTACTTTTATAATTTATTAACTTTCCACATTCAACATTGTAGATTCAAGATGTGCGGAAAAGTTGGGTGTTTACTTTTTTGATTAAACATGATGAGTGATGAGTTACTTCTACAGACTACAGACAACAGACTATACAGAGCAGACACATTTGTATACATGTTATTTTTAACATAGATAAAAAAACCTGGAAATTTTGACCTAGGACAAAATAAAATAGGTTCAGCTTGAAGCTTGAGAGATCCGAGATCCACGCCCAAGTAAAATCAATCCGCTTCTAGCTTTAAGCCTTGAGCTTTTAGTCCAAAAGAAAAATGTAGTACATGCATTTTTCATGTATTATATATTATATGTATTACACTACTCTTTTTTCCACTTAAGTACAAACTCATGATCATGATCATCCACACTTGACAAAAACAAGAAAAGTATTGGGATACTTTTGACACACGTGAATTTTACACATGTTTGAGCATTGAGCATTGAACACTGAATACTTTATACTTTAAACAAGGAAAGAGTTGAGCTGAAATAACGACTTGTTTACTGTTTACACTTTGCATCATGCAAAATGCAAATGTTCCTTTTATCTCCCAGACTTGTTTCCACGTTCTAAACTCTAAACTGTAAACTCTAAACAGTTTCCAAAACCAAAACTTCCAACTTCCAAGTTATTGCAGCTTCCACAACTTTGTGCTTTGATTCCTGCAGAATGGAAATGGAAATGAGGATCCTGTTTACGTTTGCCTTTGTCTTTGTCCTTGTTGCTGCTGGTGTTGTTCTTGTTCTCTTGTATCTTGTCACTTGTCTCTGTGTTTAAATCCTCTCTCAACTTGATTTAACACAGAATCTGTGTACTGTGTACTTTTACAGAACACAACATGATTTGTGTTGAGTGTTGAGTGTTGAGAGTTGAAACTTGGACAGTTTTAATGCCATGTAAATTACATTTGTGTGTAAACACTGCACAGACTCAATATTGTAAATTGTAAATTGTATCCTGTATGTTTGATGTTGGGCGTTGGGCGTTGAAAGTGGCATGTTGTTGCAAAGTTCATGAGTGAGGGACTTTCAGCTTACAATTTACCACCCTCAGAAGAAAATAGATAGATGATGGATATTTTAATTAGAAAACGCATCATTATCTCAAAACTCAATATAGTAACGGGAAAACAGAAAACAGAGTAGACACAACACACAAGTTTATACAATCCACTCTTCACTCCTTTAATTTTCAACTCATCCCAAAGCTCAATCCTGATTTCTAAATCCTTCATGAATAAAACCTAAATTACAAAATTTAAAAAAGACTCTTTCTTATGCTTGAAAAGCTACAAAGTTTTTAAAGTTTTGTCAGTACAAAATAAAAAATAAATGACGGATTGAACAAAATTTGTATTATTTACTGTTGCTTTTTTTCTATGATGCATTTTAGATTTTAGAAGATTTTAAAGCTTAAAAAAAATATAAAAATAAATGTTAGAAAAAAAACTAAAATAGCTTTTGCTTTGCAATTTGAAATGTGCGGTAGGTCGTGTAATCCTTCTAACTTTCTAACTGCTTTCATTAAGGGAAGATGCTTTTACCTTTTAATGCTTGAAAAAATGCTCTTTTAGAATAATAAACCAATTAAGCTTGAAATTCTGCTTTCTCTTTTTTATAATTGCAGCCACTGAACAAAAAAGCATTTTTACTACAGTAAATCTGAAAAGGATATGAGTATTTGCTTAATTTTTGCACAGCTTAGAATAATTTTCAATAGAACTTTTTGCCGCTTTTTCACTTTTTACACTAGCATTTTAGACAAGTTAAAAAATTTTTTTACTATAATAAACTAAAAAATATACAATAATAATAAATAATAATATAGAATTTTAAGCCTCACTTTGGTGAGATTGTGACTTTTCTTCTTTTTTTTCACTATCCCCTTTCACGTTTCAACATTCGGCATTCTACATACTTTTTTATTGTAAATTGTAATGAATTTTCTTTTTTTCTCTTTCTCTCTCTCTGTCACTGTCTCTATTTTCACACATCATTTGTTCATTTTCTTCTTTCTTTTTTCATATTTCATCTTTTACTATTTTTTAGTATGTTGGTTGGTTCGCTAGTTTGGTTTGTTTGTTTTGTGGACTGTTTGTTTGTTTGTTCTGATGTGAGAGAGAAAGTAAAGTAATGATTTTGTGTACCTAAATGACAATGGTCCAGAGTCCAATGATAATATAATTTGGGACAGAGAATGATGTGTACTAATCTGTTATATGTTATATGTATTTCTGTAGACGTTGTACAAAGCGAGGAAGCATCATAAGCAAATGTTGGAAGGGAAATCCACAGGGTATCAAATGACCACACTGAATAATGAAGGTCATTCCGTTGCTCCAGAGGCCAAAAGTATGATGATGACTGAAGAGGGGGGAGGAGGAGGGGGGTGCCCTCGACGAAAGGGCAGTGCTCATCGTCATGTCAAAATCTCCCAAGCGGAGGAAAAGTCCCTACTCAATCACAATAGTCATCAAGTTCCGAACCAAAATCACAATGGTGGTGCACCACATCAAAATCAACTAAATTCCCCATCTCGTCGACCTTCCGGCTCTAGTCATCTCAACCTCAATCCCAACTCCTTCCCGTCCGACCAAATACCTTTGACAGACCAAAATGGGAAAGCTGGAACTGGAACTGGAACTGGAACCGGGGCTGGTACACCAGGTAGTTTGAGTCCAACTCACCTCCCCTCCAACTCGGCTAGAGGGAGTGTGGACAGTCGAGCAAGTCGAGGAACAGCAGACACAATTCCCAATCCCAATCCGAATTCAAATCTGAACCAGGACCATAAGAGTGGTGATGGACATCGACGGAGTAAGGGATTCATCCGTTTTCCCTCTATTCGACGAAGTTCCGCGGGTGGCGGAGATGGAGGGGCCGAGGGGAAGAAGGCCAAAACTGGAAAGAATAAAAGAACTGATCGAACTAGTAAAATGCTTATTGCTGTCCTCGTCCTTTTCCTTGTCACTGAGGTAAAAATACAAAATACAAAATACACATGAAATAAAGAAAAATACTTCTTTTCTTTTATTTTATCTTTTATCTATTTTGTATTTTATCAATGAACAAATAATCTTTTGATAAATGATAAATGATAAATGATAGAAAATAGAAATAATAGGTAAAAATGATAATGGTTTTATCCTCTTTTTCTTATTGGATTTGTAACTGTATTTGTTTTTCTTTTTCTTTTCTATTTTTTCCAGCTTCCCCAAGGAGTGATGGCCCTTTTATCCGGGATTTTTGGTCAGCGTTTCTTCCACAATTGTTACAACAGTTGGGCTGAGGTCTGGGACACACTTGCCCTGATAAATGGAGCCATAAACTTTATATTATACTGCTTCATGAGCAAACAGTTCCGACTTCAATTCCGACTCATTTTCCGAGTCAATCGCTATTGGAAGCGACCCAAATGGATCAATATCACAACCTGCAATCATAATGCAACCATCTCAACCACTGTGTAAAAAGTAAAAAGTAAAAAAAATAGATATACAATACTAAAAAGTATACGTACAACGTACAAGATACAAGTCAAGTCAAGTCAAGCCAAAGGCCATATACGAATATACATACAGTAATATTTATCTTGTACATCTTTTGTCTCATACATCATACAATTTATAATATAGGTAATAGATAATTGAAATCATACGAGCATAAAAATAATTATTTATAATGTTTATAATTTATACTTTATAGTAAAAATCATCAGTTCAATCGGTAGAAAAATCTCAAGTGATTTTTTTTTCTCTTTTCCTTTCTCAAATTACTATGGAGTGCTAGAAGTTGGAAGTTGAAAGTTGAAAGTTGAGTCTCCTCTGTTTTCATTTACTCCTTTATTCTTAAAAATATACATAATATATACACGCACAAGAAAATTTAGTGTACTTTAAAAGATTCAAAACAAAATGAGACTTTCTCCTGGTGAAAGTTTAAACACAATTTGTTTACATGATTAAAAAGTAAAAAGCTTCTTCTATACTTCTTTCTTTTACATATTTTGTTATTATAATTATTATTATTATTTGGTATAAATCTCCAATTTCTTCGCCGTACTCATTACACATTACACCATAAACCATACGAAAATAATACACGAAAAATGATGCTCTCTTTGTTTTCTCCGGGTTTTGTATATCCGTGGATTTTCTCTGTGCGTCCACACCATTTAACTAACGGCCATACTTGAATTACTTGTCTATTTTGTTTGGTCTGTAGTCTGTACTTGAGACGCTAAATGCTTAATGCTAAGTTCTAAGTGGGTGGAGTGTGGACTTTAGATTGTACAACGTACAAGGTTTTTGGAACGAGGGAAGATGAACTAATTTTATTTGTTTCTACACACGGACAAACATGAACATGAACATTGAACATTGAACATTGAACGTGGAAATTGGAAGAAGACGACGTTTGTAGTTTGTACAAAACATTACACATTACACACTCAACATGGAAACATACATCAACTTTCCACTAATTTCCTGAGTTTTATGTAAGAACACGACACTGGTCATGATTGATTACTCGATTACCCACACCGCATCAAGCCAAGCCAAACCAAACTACACACTACACACGTTGCATAAATTCTCCCTCTCTCTTTCTCAAAGTTTTTCAACAACCCACACAAACAGAAACACACACAAAATGTACAATGTACACAGTACACAGTACACACGGGCTCACTTCCATTTAAATGTTAAACTTTTGTACACTTTCTATTACTTTGTACATTCACCATTCAACCATTCAGCATTTATTCCCTCGTTCAAAATATAAAATGGAGCCAGGTTTCAGTTTCCAGTACCAGTTCCAGTACAAGTTCCGGTTCCAGGTTTCACTAGTAGTTTCAGCATTTCAGCATCAAGTTTGGAGTCAACTAGTCCAATCCAATCCCGTTCAATCCGATCCATGGAGACTCCAGTCTCCAGTCTCCAGAATCTAGAATCTAGACTCTAAACGAAACTCTGGGCCAGGAAATCCTTCTGGCTTTCATTACATAACACATAACCCAACCATGAACCATGAACATTGAACATGGAAACTGAAATCGCTTCCGTTTTCTTTCCTTCCTTTTCCTTTTCAACTTTATTCTTAATTCTTTATATAACATGCTACATTCTGTGTATCATACAATATACAGTACATTATTACTCCTATTATTACTCTCCGGTGTTGAACATGCTACAAAAATTTCTCAGTTTTATACACATTTTGTAGTACTCAATTTACAAACTACAAACTATAGATACGCATCTTTTCATGTAAAACCTGGAACCTGGAAACATATTACATATAGAATATAGATCATTAGAATCCCACTTCCGTGTTTTTTCTAGAATTTCCAAGGCTCAAGGCTATTATTATATTTATTATTTATTGTTTGTGCTTAGACCTTTTACCTTTTTCATACACAAGATTTCAAATTTCAAAACATCATTATTATAATTTATAATTTACCATTTACAATTTACAATGCTTATGTAATTCATTTTATGAGGGCGTTTGACGTTTTAATGATACAATTTTTGAACAACAAACAAAGAGTCACAGGATTAGAAAAGTAGAAATTATGAAATTAAAAAAATATTATTATATTATGTAGGTCGGAAATAACAAGTATCAATTATCAAGTCGGAGGATTATAAAATGATATCAGATATCCGTTGTCATTTTTCATAAAATGAGGCCAAAATTTCTTCCTACTCCATTATAGACGATAGATTACACATTACACAGCATAAAACTTTTAGTGGAGCATAGTGGAGAATGAAGAGTTCCGGAAGTATAAACTAATAAAGAGTCTCGTAAATTCTCCAGAGCAGAGAGCATAGGTAAAGGAACTCTATGCTCTCTGGTATTATTATTATTATTTATTCTATGTGGGTCGGTTGTCGTCGTGTCTGTTTGTAGTTTGTAGTTTTTAGTAACTGTTTTTCAAATTTCAAACAACAGATAAACAAAACCATATTTTTCAGTCAGTAGTCAGTACAAAATACAAAATACAAATTTGATGTGGAAAATGGACCGGTCGGACAAGAAAAGTGGCTGGTTGTTCAAATGGAGTGTATCGCATAATATGTACTTTAAACACTGTACACTGTACACATATGTATTCTCTCTGCGTGCTGGAGATTTTTCATATAGATTGTAGATTATCTTTTCTTGTATACTTTTCACAAGTTCTATGTGTAGCATGTAGCTTATATAAATATGAGGAGGTCGTAGATTTTGGGTTGTTTTGTTTTATTTCTAGTTTATGTATGCGACTCTCAATCCTCAACTCTCAACTCTCGTACAGTTCATTTATCAAAATATTACGCTTAGTTTAATTTCCCTCTCTTCTCTTTGATACTCAAGACTCGAGACTCAACAGACTCCAGACTCAAGTCACTCGTACACGTCCAAGTCCAAGTCAACTCGGAAACAAACACATTGAAAAGTATCACAAAATTGTGCGTGCAAAGATACAGAGATGAGCCATATTCTATATGCCAGACACACTACAAAAGTATACATGTACTTATTCCCTTGTATTCCAAATTCACACAATACACAAAATACACAACTGTTTGTACTCTGGATCTATTTATGGAGAGGAAAAGAAGAAAGTCCTGTTGAAATAGTACGGAGTGTGGAGAATGGGGAATGGAGAAAGCTCCAAATTTCAGCCAAAAGTTCTGTTGCTTTCTCCCTCTCTCTGGTTTTCTGTCTCTAGTCTCTCTATTCTCCATATAGCTTAGATTGCACATTGTACATTGTGAATTGGAGTCTCGGTTGAATTGAAACTCGCTCTTTTTGGTTTGGTTATTTATGAGGTTTCTTTCCAGCTCAAATTTATAGAGAAACTCCGACTTGGTACTCAGTACTCAGTGCATTTCTCAGATTCAGATTCAGATTCCTCTTCCGTGTTCAGTATACAGTATAAGTAAAACGGAGTAAATATAGTACATACAAAATACAAACCACAGTCCACAGTTCTTCCATTCTTCTTTCCTTTTTCATGATCCTGGATACTGGATAGTCAAGCACAGCCTGTAATACAAATAGGAACACAAACACAAACATAAACAGGGAGAAAGAAAGAAAGAAGGTTGACTTTTGTATTCCATGTCATTTCCCCGAGTACGCACAATATAAAGAGTACAGAAAGAAGACGGAGGACACATAAATCTGATATAGTTACACATTTGTACATGAGACTTCAAAACAGATACAAGTGCAGATACGGAAGATACAGACACAAGTAGAGAAGCAGATGCAGACAAACGTACGCACACACAACATTAATTTTGATTTACTTGTGTCTCATTCAACTCGACAAAGAAATTCACCCAACAGTTACACATAGATTCTTCTTCTTGTTGCTGTTGTTGTGTTGTTGTTGATGTTGATGGGCCTTCTTTCCTCCGTACTTTTGCTTACTCTTGTTTCTTGTTCGATATTTTCCTCGTATACATAAATATTTTACTAGTTTGAGCCATAGAGAAAAATACACCTAACTAAAGGAGACAGCTACATAAAAATACAAATACACGTGTCTCACGCCTCAAGTATCAAGTATTAAGTCACATCCTCCTTTCTACACATTACTACACCACTAAAAAATTCTCATTTCCCATGTTTTCCATCAAAAATCCAAACAGGAAGAAAATTAAGGAGTACTTCAACAAATAAACTTAAGTTGATTCAAAATTCAAATTTGGAAATACTATAATTACTTCCAACTTCCACTTTCACTAGTTCTATACAGTTTACAGTCTACACATTGCACATTTATAAATAATGTACACACCATAATTTGAGTCAATCTTAAAATTTTCAAGTAAATAATTTGAAGCTTTCCAGTTTAAATTAAGTTTGAAGAAGAGAAAAGGGAGAGAAAATCATCAAAATCATTACAGAGATTTGTATGTTTTATGCAAATATATTTTATACTATTCAAGTCTAGATTTTACTCAAGATTTCAGAAATTCATTTAAGTTTTGAGTTTTGAATTGACATGATAAAATCTACATCTACTTAATATTTTACTGTATATACTGTATACTGTGTACGGAAATTCCAATTAATCTATCGTAAAGCTTAAAGACATTTGCATTTGCATCTGTATCCTGGATTTACATGGTGTTCAACTGTAATACTTTAAAATCAACTTGAATAACATAAATATTATACTTATTCAAAAAATACTTTTCCTGTTGAGGAGCACAATTTATTGCATACTAAATAGTAAATAGAGTAACAAGAGTTACGTAAACACAGTTATTTGTAAGAATTATACATTATAAGATCTAAAAGGATAAAAGATGCTGCGTAGATTATAGATTGGTAGTTTATTACTTATTACTCATACAAATAAAAATAAAAGGTTTAGATCATGTTTCAAGTGTCATGTATGTGTTTGATACATTGTAGTTTATATACAACTATAATAGTATAATGGAGTATAATATATTGTCATTAAAAGAATAAAGTAGTAAGAAATTTATTCTTTATACGAATATAACATTGTTATGGATTCTATATAGTTATTGGTTATATTTTACAGAGTGTCGTTGGTTCACTGGTGAAAAGGAGTGAAAGTATAATATAATACATAAAACTGCAGGCTGATCTCTCCTATATACAAATAAATGTACGATTTAGTGTACAGTGTAGGCTTCAATTACTAAAGTAGTCATTGAAACTTTGAAAGTTGCAAGTTGCAAGGTGACATGAATGATGATAAAAGTAAACATTTGTCGTACAAATAATGTATAATGTACCTAGACGTTAGGCTAGAGGATTATAAATTGTTTAGCATGGAGCACGAAGGCAGAAGAAAACCAAACTTATAACACATAACACATAAAAATTGCAAGATTGTGTATTGTGTAGCATGATGATTATGAGGTTTAAATGAGTGAAATTACTTAATAATAACATGTGTAATAGTGTAATATAATATATTTAATATTTATTAAAAGTTTTATGTGTGTCGTGGACCCAATAATGTTAACTCTTATTTTTAATGATAATGGGAATACTTAATATTCTCTTTTGGACTGATGAGCTCTTAATTACCATACCATACGTTTATAGGTATATAATGTATAATATAATATATTATTATGTATGCAGTGTGATTGATCAAACGCTGAAAGATTATTATTATTGTACAACATATTGTAAATATTATAAATTATCATGGATAGTATAAATAATTTGTTAGGATAGTTGTAGCATGAGAGGATAGATAACTAATATTGTTGAAATAGTTAGTAACAAGTATAGAAAATTACTATACTAAAAAAGCTATGTAATATAAGAATGTGTAAAAAGATTTAAAATAATATTGATTGGAAGTTGGAAGACCTGTTGATGAGTTATTGATTCTACCCCTTTTGTAAATATGTAAAAAAACTAATGCTGCATGCATAACATATAGTCAATAGTATTTATAAAGTTATAATAAAGTTATAGTATAATAAATTATATTATTGTTCTAAGTATAGTGCATGGGAGTTTTTCTAGGTTGTTTACACATGTACCATATATATATTAAATGGCTGTCTCTCCTCCCACTGTCCTTTCTACTTTCTACATTTATACGCATCATAAATTATACCATGTGTACATAAAATATGCGTGTATTAGTTAAGATTCCTGTTCTATTATTTATAAAATTAAGCCCAGTGTGTGCTTTTATTGTGGCGACACAGACAGACAGACATGAAATGAGAGAGCCCCACAAAGTCAATGCTGTGCCACCACACAACCACACAAAAGCAGAGTTTTTGATCTTTTTTAGTTAGTTTATTTCATGTACTAAATACTAAATACGTAAGACTATATTATTATGTCTCTCTCCACCTCTCTCTCTTTATTATAGGTATAAATGTTGCATAGTATACACTATACAAAGCTGAAAAGATTCCTTCTCATTTTATTTGTAATTTGTAGTTGTCCAAATTCATGATCCACGAATTTATGGTAGCTACAATATAAACGCTATGCTAATTTCTAATAAAGATGATATAAGATATAGTTATAATTGTTGATTATGATAAAATTGTACCTGGGAAATACATATAACATGTATGTAATCGTCGCATAATATAATAATACAAAAACAAAATACAATAGAGAAATTATATAACATTATAACATAATATATTTATCAAAATGTTGAACATACGAACATATAAATTATAAATTATAAATAAGTAAAAGTTATGTTTTGTCATGAATCATGAAGATTATTAACATCAACTATAATCTATAATCTATCATTTCTTAACACAGAATATCTATAAACATGCACAAAAAAGTATATGACATCGTTATTGAAAATTCAAAAACTCTGAACAGTGATGATTCTCGATTTTCGACATTGGACATTCGATGTTTGATTGATAAAAAATGAAAAGTCAAAAGCAAATGAAATTCGGTGTAAAATGAAAAAAGAACAAAAAAAAATTACGGTGCTACATAAAAAAGGAGATATTAACTGTATAATAATTTTACTTGTGTATTTATGACTTATGACCATTGCACAAAAAATTGTGAATAAAAGAGAATAAATGAAGTAAAAATGATTCTGTGATGTGGTTTTTTTCCTATTTCTTATATAAAAAATGCGCATAATAAGTTTCTCATGTTTTCCTCATTTGTAAGTAAAGTGGATAGTGTGATTGTGGATTTTGAATATATTTACAACTGTCATGAAAAGCATTTTTAGTTTATACTCAACACTCAACACATCAAAATTCAAAGTATGTCCATAGTCCGTATTCCGTATTTATGTACATATACTTTTTGATTTCCATCATTTGTCATTTGTCATAATCATAATATTTTTGCATAATCAGAAGAAAAAGCATAATACCCAAGCATATTATGCAGAGGCCCTCAATCCGCAATACTCTGTTGACATTTTTCAAATAAAAGTAAATTCGTGGTGACGTTTGATGCAATATTATTATTATTATTATGCCTTTTCATTCTACATTGTATGTACATTCAATTCATATATGAATTTTGAAGATTGAATTTGTATGTATTGTCATTCAAATTGACTTCATTTCCATCTCTTTCTGCATTCTGCTTCATAAATCATAAATCATAATAGAACACAAAAGTACCTATTTTTTTTGCTCCGGCCTCTTGATTCTTGGACCTTTCGTCTTGATGTGTCGCATAAAAATTTCCTGACTGCATTCCGTAAGTATGAAAAAATGTTAAACATTAAATATTAAAATGCACCACGCTCAACGCTCATCCAAATCCGGTGGCTTCTGATTTCTGAATTCTGAATATGCTCATCTCACAACTCACAACATAAATATGTAAAAATGCAGGTTTTTGCCTTCTTTCTAGTTTCTACAAGATCTCCGGTCTACCTTCTACGTGCTTGAAATTTATTTCATAAAAAGTTGTTTTTCGTGTTAAATCAAATTGAAAATTGGGAAATTGCTGAAAGAGGTCGGGGTTTTTTATTAGATTTGGGAGAAAATTGAGTTTCTCTATTTGTCATTTTTTTGCAGTAGTATAAAAAAAAATAAAAATCTAACCTATTCTTAGTTTTTTTCAATTTATTTTCACTTTTATCAGGCATAAAAATTCCATGTTGGTTTTGTGATTTGGAACCTACAAAAATCTGGCAAGGAATTTTTTGATGCTGCTGTTTTTTTTCCTAAATATTTTCCTCCGATAATATTGTGTGTATTATTTGTATTTTGTATTTTGAGGATGATGACAAAAGAGAAGAAAAGATATAAAAAATAGAAAATAATACTTTCCCTCTGTTTTCTTCTTTTTTGTCTCAGTGTGTTAAACGTTAAGCATTAAACGTTTCCCTTTGATATTTTGTGGTTTGTGGTCGGACTTTCTGTTTCTGGATTCTAGATTCTGGCGAGTGGCGAGTTTGAGTCATAAACAAAAGGAATGAAACAAAAGATGTATTGATTCTGTGGCTGTGATGACGATGATGATGATGATGATTACAAATCCCATGAGCATAAGTACCGAATCCGAATGGGAGTGAAGATATAATAATGTTCTACTTTCTTTGATGTTGAGCATTGAGCATTGAGCGTTGAGCAGACTGTCACGTCACTGTATTCTGTATACTTTGGACTTTGGACTTTGGCCTCTGGACGCTGAGTACCCGATAAATGCGACTCTTTTTACTCTTTACCCTTTTTTACTTTATGAGTTTATAGTTCCAGTTTCTAGTTGCCTGATGTTTATTTATTTATGAGCTTGTTGGTTGTGGGTTTTTGGTCACCCTCGTCACTCGTCACTCGTTACTCGTCCATCTTTTATCTTTGTATTTTGTACTTTTTGCTGTTTATAGTGTCTCATCATTTTTTTTCAGTTGTCCTCTAAAACAATCGAATATTGAATGTTGCTGGATTCTGGACTCTGGACAGACATGCCAATAAAACATGGCATAAACACATAGCAAATAGTAAACCTACCACGAATTTGACACGTAAAAAATAAAAAAACTAGTTTTAGTCATTTTGTGTCTATTTTCTATTTTTGTTTTCATTTCTTCTCTGTATTATCCACATATTTTACGGTGTACATTTTATATTATACTTTCTTTCATCAGATACTTATTCATTGTCCATGCTCAAAAAACCACAGGCACAGTAAATAGTAAACTGTGTCATGTATGTTGAGTGTGAAACATATAAGTAAATGTATAGGCATTTACCCTTTCACCAAAACTGGATCAAAGATTTTCAGAGCACAAAAAGATGTGTCATCTTCCGGCCTCATCAGATTTTTCGTTTTCTTTTCAACACACATACTATGTACAATGTACATAATATATTATATGTAGGTAGACAAAGTAAATGGTGAATGGTAAATCGGATAAAACCGGTTGGGATATTCTGTTTTCTTTTCCATCATTCATTCGATTTTCTTTACTATTATTTTTATTTCATCACACTCTTGTTTGTTTCGTGTTTCGTGTCAACTACAAACTACAAAACTACAAACATACAAAATAAAAAGTGCAGTGGGGAATGATGATGAAAGTTTGGGGTTTGGGAGTCAGGACTGTTGAAACTGTGTTGTCTGTTTTCTGTTTACTATTGACAATTGAGAATTGACAGGAGCATGCATGAGGCATGACACATGAAAATTGCAACTGTACACTGTACACCCGTTGGTCTCCTGTCTCTTCTCTCTACGCTCTTCCTGTTGTTGTTCAGATCCCTGTCCTGTCCAAAGTTCAAATTCCATATGCCAGATCAAAAGAAATGTAACGGTTGTGTCATCTGTCCTTTCTCCTCTCTCCAGTCATCTCTCACCTGTTACTTCCTTGTGCCATCATTTCACAAGTACAGTAGAGAGTAGAAAGCAGAAGAAAGAAAAAATATGTTGCGGGTTCAGTGGAGACTGAACATTATATTATGTACATTATATTATGTTGTTGTAGGTGTAGGTGTTGGTAGGTACAGTTGTAGTTGCTTGTTGCAAAATCCGTAAAATAATGAACACGAACATTGAACATGAACATTGAACGTGGACGGAGGAAGGAGGCTGTAACTATGATATTAATACAACTCGGTACACACATAATGTCATCTTTTTATGACTCTAATACCAAATCCTACACTTTTTTCATGGGTATAAATAAATAAATAAATCAATAAATATGATACTAACAAAGAACAAAGGAGGAAGAAGGAACTAAGCTCTTTTTTTATTTCCCAAGTTTAGCCTCTCATACATTCTCCATTGTACAGTCCACTGTAATCTTTTATCTTGAATTTTGTGTGTTTCGAGCAAATATTACAATTTAGCACCCCAACTCCAGTTCTGTACACACTACACACAGAATACGAGGAAATTGTGATGAGACAGATTGTATAATGTACATTGGGAAAAGCTAGAATTATTTAGTTTAGTCAAATCATAAAATTCCATCATCAGCATAAAAATAGACTGTGCATTGTGCATTGTGCATTTTACATAGAATCTCTTCTGAAAAGTATTTAAATTTCTAGAATTACTTCATATTTAGTTATATATTCAGATTCATTTACCATTTACACATGCAAATTTTTGTCATTTAACTTCCCGACTCCCGATGCACATGCAAAAAGTACAGTTGTGTAATTCAAAAGCTAATTTATAATATTCTAATTTCAAAGTTATTCTGAGAACTTTTCCTTACATGACCAATATGTAATATGTATATTTATAGATTATAGAGTAAAGTGAACCACAACCTTCCTCAACAGCCAAAGGACTTCCTCATCGTCAGCATTTCATTCCTCTTTCTTGTAATTAGTATAAAAAGTGTAATATACACGATGCACGTCAGCAACATCTTTTGGACTCGGGGTATTTGCCATTTGTATTTACCATTTACACTCACTTGTCATGACAGTATTCAACTCAACTCAACCTTGACTGTAATACTGCTT
The DNA here is from genome assembly GCA_019776565.1 of Sminthurinus signatus. Lineage (NCBI taxonomy): Eukaryota > Metazoa > Arthropoda > Collembola > Symphypleona > Katiannidae > Sminthurinus > Sminthurinus signatus. Next base: position 17,620 of record JABASP010000537.1, read on the forward strand.
TAATGAAAGTCAAGAAAATCGGTAGAACGGACTTGACAGTGATATGAGACATGAGCATTGAGCATTGTAAGCTTGTGTAAGACCTCGTGACGGAAGCTGGGAGCTGGAAGCACAAGAAAATATTATTCTTGAGGAAAACGGACGGAGATTAAATTTCAATCCGGAAACTGTTTAATTTCCTACATGGTAAATTAAAACTAAATAGTTTGTGTTTTGTGTACAATATGCAATATTTGACGGAGAAAAATCACCAAGAACCAAGAATATGGTAGGCATTTGAGGAGTTTACTCACTTTATTTTTAACCTATACCTATAAGCTGTGTACTATAATCTATAATATACTATATATTATACTACATATGAAACTATGTAACTACGTAAGACTGCCAGTTTTTTAACAAAATCATTCATCTTGACAAGAAGAACAGTTGAATTTCAAACTTAATGGAAATTAAAGTGAAGAAAAAGAAAAGCAATGAATTTTCCTATGTCTTCCGTCTTCCCCTTTTTTTACACAAAAGAATTGACTTGGTTTACTTTTGTTTGGTTTTTGGTGTTTGGTGAAAGATGATCACTTAATTTAACGCTGGAAAATGTTTGTTCAGTGTATCTATAGTCTATAATCTATAGGCAATAGGCAACGGACTTTTGTCCTTGAAAAGAGTTTATTGTCCTCCTTCCTCTTTGTTTAGTTGTCAGTTGGTAGTTGTTATATTCCCCGGAAGCCTGGACAGGATTTCCTGTGAATCGAGTTCCTCTCTGTCAAATTGATTGGATCCTCCACTCTACTCTGTACTCTCTACTCTCTGTTCCTGTTCAAGGCTAATCCTTTTCCCAATTTCCAATACTCCATACTCCATACTCCATACTGAATGCTACTGAATGTCCCAATGTTGAAAAAATAAAAATCCAATGGTCAACAGACAATAGAAAACTGATGGAAACTAGAAACTGGAAACTGGGAATTTGACAAGGAGCCAAAATAACAATAATATATTATAGCGTTGGTCAGTAAACCAACAAAGAGCAAAACTGCCAACTAAATGCAAACTAAGAACATTTACAATTCCCATTGTAAACACAATCCACATTTTGAGAATTGAGAATTGAGGATTGAGGCTTATCTTTTCAAAACCAAAAACGTTTGTCGTTTGTGCATTTCACATCCGACGTCCAACATCCAACTTCCTTTTTTGGTTTTTGGTTTTGCTTTTGGCACGATAAAACTCAAAATTCTTCAGCTTAATTTGGCAACTGTCCTTTTATCAATAATCCAAAAACCCAAAGCATTTATCATGCTCTACATTTCCAATTGAAATCCGAGTTTATCCTCCAGTTTCTCTCGATTTAAAATTCCCAAACAAATTTATTAAAGTTGGGTTTATGATTTTTGGTTCATTTTTTTATCCGCCATCTTTAGTCAGCCATATTATTATTATTTATTATTTATTAGTGGTGAAATCGTTTGTAGAAAACAGACAAAGTTATATACAATATAAAAAAAACAACACCAAAACCAGAGAATAAGACTGATGTGTATCATCTCCAATAGTTCGAAACACTGTACATTGTACACTGTGCAGGGAAAAGATAATTTTATGATGGATTTGTAAGCTGAATGGTAAATGCAAATACGGCCAAAGGAGAATGTGCATTGTTTACAAAATATGTAACACATGTGTGCATTTGCTTTTTGTGCACGGGATTTGAGAGGATGAGTTAAAGAGAAAGTTGGTAACTGTAATCTCTGCAGCTCAAGTTCTTGTTCTAGGTATTTAGTATTTAGATTTTAGATTTGGGTTGCATTCTCTATTCCCTTCTATCTTCTATCTTTTATCCTACAGGTTTTCCAATCCCCATAATTTTGCATAATGGATATATTAAACCACAGCCACACCAAAGTGGTGGTCTGGTTTCTAATTTACAATGTACAATGTACAATATGTTGAATGTTGTCTTGTATTTGTATTGTAATTCTGTTCAATGTTCATCCATGAAAAATCCGTGTAGAATGTAGAAAGTAGAAACTGGGTGAGAGTTTAATGAGTTTCCGCTATTCTTTCATTCATTAATCATGAGAAGCTCGTAGCTCTTTTAGCTACATCTGTATCTGTATAGTATGATGTAACATGCATAATATATAATATAGTATATATCTAGTATATCTAGTATTTACATTCTAAGCTCTACATTCTACATTCTACATGGTGGAAAATTGACGTGAAAGCACACAGTTTTATCCCAACTTTTCCTCATCACTTGACAAGCTCAACCTTTAAAACAGCAAATTTCACAGTGAGACAAAGTGTGCATAGCAATCATATGCAAATTTCATCCGTAACTTTTAAACATTTAGTAGTACTACCCACGATCCATAAGCTGTCCAAAGTCCAAAATCCAAAGACCAAAGAGTGGGGAGTGTGGAATATTAAAGCTGAAAAGAGCCAACAGCCAACAGGCTGTATAGAAAAGTTTGTAAAATCTACGTAAAACAAAGGAAAAGGATGACGGAAGGAGTAAAGAAGTAAGAAGTAAGCGGATTATTATAATACAGGGTTTATTCTTAATGAATCTTAATCTTCTCTTTTCGTTAAATCTCCTGTTGATAATGTACTTATTTTTCACTGAAAGATTAGGTGCACAAGATGCATCTAAAAGCTACATGTTTTTTTTTATAGATAATATGTAATATGTTATGACACATTGAACATTGAATATGGAAATTTTAAATTGCATATTTTAGGTACATGAAAAGTTGAGACTTTTTTACTCCTTCTTATTATCTTCCTTTTTTTTAAAAAAAATACACAATAGCGTAAGCTTCCCTTTTTTTAAATCCAAAAGGTTAAAAAAATTACTTGCCTTTTGCCTTCAAGCATTTTTGTACGAGTGTATTTATAAATAAATAAGAAAGGAAAGCTCACGGAGCTTGAATTTGAAATGTGCATTTGCATTTTTTATTCCAGTTGGCAGTTGAGTTTTGATTTTTTGTTAAAAATATTAAAAGTTTGATCATTTTACTTAATTAAACCGGTTTTAAGGAACAATTTACAAATTTAAGCATTCAACTGATATTTAACGTAAGTAAAGAACAGAAATATTTAATATTGGAATTGTGTCAATTATTGTTATTCTTCCTATAGTGTTTAGCGTTATTCTCATTTTAAAAATAAAATACTCTTGTTTTTGTAATCAGGTTAAGATGGAGATGGAGGACGGTGGAGACGAAGAAGAAGATGAGGATTAAGCCTTCTACTGGTTAAATCTCGATTAATTCTCATACATAAGGTTTTGGATAGCCAATTCTACTAGAATATTTTGGAATATTTTCAAAACGTAAGTAATTATAATAATAACTGATGATATTATAGATGTGGATAGAAGTAAAAAGTATTTTTCAAAAAATACATAAAAAGCCATTACAGAATTTCCTTGATTTGTTTTTTTGCCATACTCTAGGTTCTAGATTCTAGATCCAATGCGATATGCTGCCTCAACAAAAAAAGGTCGTGGAAGTAAACACTTTATTTATAATGTCTAACCTTTGTCAATATTATTCAAATATTTCATTCGTTTAGTTAGAAAATACTACATTGCTTTGTTAACTATGAACTTGATTCAAAGTAGTTTATGTGGACTCTATATATCCGGAGTATATTATTATGTAATACGTTTTATTTTTTCACCATGCACATGGTACATGGTATTATAAGTATTTACTATTTACGCATTTCATATACTTTATATCTACAAACTTCGACAAAAATGAGATGATATTGTACATGATACATGACGCTGGTTGAGCTGTGTTTAAATCACTGTCCTTTCAAAGATATAAATAATGAATAATTTTACATGCTACACTATGATATATTGTGTGCAGACATGCATGATATAAAATTGATCACTAAAGTTTTAGCTTTTCAATAAATAATAAATAATAATGTTTTGTACACTTTCACTGCATGCATCTATTAATTAGTTGAATACATGCACTCTCGTCTATAATTTTATTGTGTAATGTGATGTTTTGTTGAGTTGATGTCATATAAATATTTAATATGTAAGTACATCAACTAATTAGATTTGTAGACTTGTTTCATTGAAATTAAAATGTTGTGAGCTGTTTTCATTCTGTACTCTGTACATTGAGCATACATAATATATAATACATATTTATTATGACTGGTGATGAATGGTGAATCATCGACAGCTTTTGTGTAAAGACAAAGGTAAGATACGTAATTGCGTTAGTTGTTGTTTTACATGCATCAATTTGACTACATTTGTAAACAGACGCATTTACATGGAAAATTATAGAGATAGTCACACTGAACACTGAAAGTAAAAACAATGGCCAACGTCTGTCACGCATCGGACTCATGACTCTACTTCTAATTGTCATCATTTAGTGTTCATGATTCCGGAGCACAAAACAACTATATAAGTATTGTATATTGTATATGTCTGGAAATCTAAAACTCTATACTTTTTCATGCTTTTCCTTTCTTTTGTGATGGAATGACACATGTATGTAGGTATATTATGCCTATAAAAAGTTATGTAACATGAAAGTGAAAGATAATAGATATATATGCTTTTTTGGCATCAAAGGTAATTTGATTAATTGTTCCAATTAGTGAGCAGCTGGATCGACTCATGTTTCAAATGTTCTTTCTCTCTCTTTTACTAAGGTGTATTATGGTGTCTGCCTTACGCCTCAAACACCAAACAGAAAAACACATCATAGGTAATAATATTATATACATGTGCATATTGAATATCTAAACACACGGAATTTCCTGTTTTTTAAATGCTCTGGAATGAAAATTGAGAGCTTTTTCTGTGCAAATATGTATTCATTGGGTTACATATTTCATGCATCATGAAATAATGGACTCGTTATCAATTAAAAAATTACGTCCATGCATAGTATTTTTTTACCCTTTTCTATCAGCTTTGGAAAATAAGCGGACAAAAAATCTACTGCTGGAATTCTACTCACTAATCTTTTACATAAAAATATCCGTATAGTTTGATTCCTATTTGAGTCTACTTACATAAAATGTTAAGTATGTAATGTTAATGTAAAGCCAAAGCTTTGTGAAATACTTGCTAAACTTCAACTTTATTTGGTGAAATTAAAACTTGTAAGCTCTTTTCTAGTTTGTAGTTTCAATTTTTCTTTTCTTTTTTTCATACACATGAGAAAACTTGTATAGAAAATAGAAAATGGCGAGGAAAATACTGCTGAGGATTAATTTTTTTTCCTTGGTAGCATATTTTTCAGCGTGTTTCACTTGAAAAGATAGTAAAGAAAAGAAATCACTTCAATATCAAGTATTCAATATATACTTTCGTATTTTGTATTTTGTATTCGTTGATCGTTGATCCTCATTCAAGGACCAAAACATGTATTTAAAACATAGTTATTATTATTATTCTACAAACTTTATAAAAAACAGGCAGACGAGAAAAAATTTGCCCAATTTTGCCTTCAGCAATGGAAAAACGTAAAAAAATACAGGAAAAACGTCAATATTATTTAGATTTTAGTAAAACTTTTGAGCTCATTTTATATATTGTACATTGTATAAAAACAAAAACTTGTAATTACATCGTCACTGAAGCTCAATTTTTTCCCCCTTTAATTTTCTTAATTCTTTACTTTTTTATACGAAAAGTCAAAAGTTGGCACAAACTTTTCTCATCATATTATAATATAAAATATAATGTTGCTGTCTTTTAATGACTCTTCATCTTGATTCTTGATTCTTGATCTTGTTTTTGTAAAAATAAGCCAAAGGCATTATGTATTAAGTACTTGAAATTACTCAAAAGTCTCAAGGAGCATCTAAATTCATTTTTCAAACTAAAAGTTTTACATACAATTACCAGTAAGTGGGAAACATGCGGTACGATTAAATACGGAACTTGTTTAAGCTCCTATATATTATTATATCGTATATCTTATATATTTTCTATTTTACTTAGTTAAGCCTCCATAAAAAAAATAAACCAAACGTGACTGAAACAATACACATTATCATTTTGTATTGAGATCTGAGGACTGGGGGGTTTCACTTTAAAACTTTACTTTTTTCCTTTTGATGCTGCTTTTTCATGTTATATCTATATCATTTAATTTACCATCAATGAACTCAACTAATGAACTCAGGTTTCAGGTTTAAAAGGAACTCATGAGTAAACTGGAACAGAGAAAAATGCACCTACAAGAATAATAACTCTTTTGGGCTGTTGACTTTTGTGACCGACTGTAAATTCCAACCTCCAAACTCCAAAATGTTGACATGATAATTGTTAGTGTTTTACGCTTTAAATACGATTAATATACTTTTGATGTTGATTTTTGTGCATACATTTTACCAGTTCACAATTATATGTGTAAAAAGTGCCATTTTCTTGTCATCTTTTTCTGCTTCGTCAACCGTTTTTTCCCCAAATAATTTCTCCTACTGCCCGCTGTTTGTTGTCTGAGTTGTCTGTTGTCTATCTCGTCTATTGGTATTTGGTACAGCTGGGATAATTAAATTTTTTCTCAAAGCAGTTTTTCTCGTGACTTTATTCTTTAATTTTGAGTCTTGAGTCTTCATTTAGAATTGAGAGTTGAGAGTTGAAAGAGTAAAAATTTAGTGCGTAGAAAGCAAAAAAAGTGAAGAGTGAAGAGTCAAAAGAGTCTCATTTATTACGCATATTTAATTTATTATTCTGATGTGTCTTTCAATTAGTGACAGTGCCCTCGACAATCTGACAATATATTTTTCATCTGTGAACTGTGAACAGACAGAAAATAGTGAGCAGTGAAGCCTAAAAAAATATTTAATATTCCATTCAACTCTGGAGGTTCCACTATTATTATTTTAATATATTCAGTAGTCAGCATTTTTCCTTTGACTCATAAATATTCAGCAAAGTGTAGTGTTTAGTGTGTAGTGTGTGTAACAGTGGACTCGGATGAGAGAAAGAGAGAGATGAGAGGAGAAAAATGTAAAAGTCTCGTCCTTCATTTTTCATTTTAGTACTGTCACAACTCACGACTTTGTAGAATTTATAGAATGCCGAATACCGAATGTGGAACACAGATATTTACTATTTACAAAGAAGAATTCAAGAGCTGGAATTCCTCTGGTTTTTTCTATAGTTTCAGTATAGCTCATATTTTATATAGTGGCAATGCCAATGCAAAAATGTAGAAATATATTATACGGGCACAGATAAAAGAAACAACGGAATTGGAAAATTTGAAAGGTTAAGACTCAAACCGTGGAATTTGTTATTATTTGCTCAGTATATGTTTAATTTAATCCATGTACTTGTATATATCTGTTTTTCTCCTCTATTACGGTTTATAGTCATTAGTCATTAGTACTTCCGGATGAAAGCTGTCAGACTATGTACTACGTGCGATGCTGGGTGGTGGTGGTGGGTATTTGGTATTGGATAGTGGGTGGCGGAGGAGAATGGAAAACATGTGGAATTCCGTCCTCACACTTCCTCTCTCGCCTTAATTAATAATTAACGAAATCAAATAAAATCCAGGATCCGGAACTCCAGAACTAAAACTCAGAACTCAGCTCAGCTACTAAAAGCCAGAGAACCAGAGAACCAGAAGGCACAAAACAAGCATGATTCTGTACGTATAGACGATAGACGGTAGCCGATAGATTTATTTATACTCATCCCATCCGAACAGTCAACATCCAATTCAATCCGATTCAGTCCAGTCCAAGCTCCAAGCTTGAAACCAAACTAATCCAACATCCAGCCTCTAGCCTCTAGAACAGAGAGCAGACATAACACACAACACACCCAAAACGCACCAGTTATATTTTATACTGTTTAATTTATAGCAGATTAAAAATTGGGAAGTGGGAAGTGGGAAAATGGCTGTCTATTCTCTATTCACTTTCCACTTGTCTGTTGTCTGTTGTCTGGTTCTGTTTCTGTGTTCATTCTTTCACCCTCACTTTCTCTCTCTCGCTCTCTCTCTGGCTTTGTTTTACACATTGTACACTGTACACGTTCTTGCAGAGAATTACATGTTACTGTTTACCATTTTCTATTCTGCTCTCAGACTTTAGACTTTAGACATGAGACAGCATGAAAATTTCCATGAAACTCTAAACTCGGAAGCCTCCAGTAATTTTGTGGACTTGGGTCATCCATGAAAAAAGAAATAGAGAAAAAAAAGAAAGGGAGAATGACCAGCAATTTATTCATTCATTCATGCAGTCGCCCGGTGTACACTGTACAGTCTACAGCCCAAAGTCCACACACGTTTATTGTATACAGAATATACCCATAGACCAGTGTACATTGTACATACTCGAGCAAGATTCAGAATTTATGTGCTATTCATTGGACACTCTTTCTCTGTTCTCTTTTCTCTTTTGGACTCGTTTGGAGTTTGGAGCTTGAAAACTTGGAACTTGGAGCTTGGAACTTGGAGCTTGGAACCGTGGCCAAACAACTATAATAATAAAGCTGGTTGTGTGTGATGCAATTTACGCAATTTAATTTCACAGCGGTTTTCTCCTTAACAAAAAGTCTCTCTTTCTCCTCCTTTCCTTATTTTGTACTGTGTATTTTGTACTGTGTATTCTGTATTCTGTATTGTACCCGACTTTGGGAATGTGTACATGTATATTTCCTATTTACTATTTACACACATTTACGTGTATACATTCATGTGTAATGTTGTAATGTGTACGTTGATGTTTCGACCTCGATCCTCGACTTTGTCCTATTTTTTTACTCTTGTACCCTCTGTATCTGAATGTGCTCTCCAAGTGTCTAGTGTCTAGTGTCTAGTGTCTAGTGTGTGTGTGTGATGAGACCACTCCAACTCCAACTCCAACATCAACTCGAGGAAAGTACATAGAAAAAGTGATTGCACTTATTCTGCTTCGTGGCGCCCAATTACATTATATTTTATATATTAAACCACGCACCCCGCTTTTCATCCTACATTATACATTATACATGGCCTTGCGTATTACGTATTACGCTTTTGATTATATTTACTTAAGGAACCATTTTATTATTGTACGTTGAAAGTACACACACTTTTACACACAATCACACACACATTCTTCCATCTTCCATGTACTTTGTACTTTGTATGTTGGATGTTGGGTGTGAGATATTTGGTGCGTTGGACGCAGTACATAGATAACTCAAGTCTAGAATCTAGAGTCTAGAGTCTGGAGAGCGTGTAAATTGTAGAGTGTAGAGCGTAAAACGTAAAGTGGAAAGAGTACACGCACCGAATCCTGTGATATGTCATTGCCAGACTCCTCCACTCCTATCTCTTCTTCTCCACCTTCTCCAACTCCTCTTCCTCCTTTCACTTGGAGTTCTTTCACTCCCGTTTACTCCGTCTCCTATTTTCTATTTTCTATTTTCCTTTAAATAGATGGAGAAAGTGCATTCTTCCTGGGGTTTTTTAAGGAAAAAATTGTATCACATGAAAAACAGCAAAATACTTCTAGAGTCGAGTTTCTAGAGTCTGAATAAAAAGTAACAAGTAACAAGGAGAAAGTAAGCGGAAAGGAAAAGCTGGTTCCTGAATGACGGTCCTGGTTCTGGTTACTGGTTCGTTTTTTTGTAGTTCTCTGGTTCTCTGAAGTGAAGGAATGAATGATTTGTAAACGTGTAAGAGGATTTCCTTTTTCCATGAAGGAGATGGGAGGAGGCGAGAATTGAGGATTGAGGATCGAGAGAATTGAAAGAATCGAGAGGCGAGAATAGAAAATAGGAAATAGGCAGTCGGCAGCAGGCGATCATAGAATTGTTCAGAGAAATTATCTTGTTGCCTGTCACACACTTGCTCCTTGTTCATTGCTCGCCATTTTCTATTCTTAGCTTTCAGCTCTCAACTCTCAGCTTTTGCATCTTGTCTCTACTCTCTACTCTCTACCCTCACAGATATTTATTATGTCAAGAAAATTCGGCTGTCTCAAGTCTCAAGTCTAAAGTCTCAATCTCCTCTTTCACAATACGCAAAAAATACACAACACACATCACATCACACCACATCAAAACAGATAGGAGATGTGGAAAAAGCAAGAAAAGAAAAGTAGAAGAAAGAAGAAAGTATGTGTCGTAAAAAAACAGGGAGGAAATTCCGTGTTTAGTGTGTAATCAGCATATTGCATTACTAAGGATCCGGATCCACACTCACCAAATTTAGGAGGAAAATGAAAGGAACTGGAGTACATGGAGAAAAAGATTAAGTACGGGAAATACGGAAGGCGGAATACGGAATACGGACAGATGAGAAGACCTGATGCTTCTCTTGCAAATCTTTTACTTGTACATTCTACTTTCTACATTCTAGATTCTACATCTTCTAAACATGAGACTTGAACATACACACTTATCATACGTAATATGTGCAATGGACGTTGAAGCATGTAAAAAGAAATTACAAGAGAAACCAACATGTGTAATTGAGTTTACTGCTGCTGCTGCTGCTATCTTCAAACTCTACACTCTACAATCTACAATATACGGACGACAAACTGTGGAATCTGCTGACGACAGTTATTATTAAACCAGGAGATTTTGTATAAAATCTCTCCTTTTTTGCCTCGTTTTATCAGCCTCTTCTTTATCTTGTCACCATTCGCCATTCACATTTTCAGCTCATGTTCCTCTTCATTTTCTCGTTCCTGTTCTTGTTCTTGTCTAGTCCTCATGTACTTTGTACTTTGTATTATGTCTAATATATTTATTTAGCATCTTTAGAAAATGTAGGATGTGAGAATTGAGAATTGAGAATGTTCTCTCGTTGTGTATTGTGTAACACCCACACTCTCACACTAATGTGTGGAGCGTGGAGTATGTGTAATATAAATATGTGTGGAAAATATGTGTACAACAGGGGAAGAAAAAACCTGCCTCATCTAAAAGTATTCATGTAGTCTAAAAAGACAAGAAATAAGAAAAAAGGAAAAGGAAAAAGTACCTGTGAATATATTCTGAGTACAAGATACGAGATGCGAGATAACGGAGCTTCAGAATTAAGAAAAGCGCTCGAGATATTTTCCACATGAATAGAAAAAATGGGATTGTGTGAATTGTGAATATTATTATTTTTTTTGTACACTTTGTATGACATTTTCTGTCCAATATCCACTATCGACATGGACACGTTTTAGGCTTTAGTTTAGTACGTTTTTACTTATTACGTACTACGTACTCCGTACTACGTGTAAATGGTAAATAGTAAAGAGATATGAGATACCAGTTGAGTTATGAAATTATGAAATATGAGATCCAAGATCCGAAATCCTAGTGGAGAGAGTCTAAAGAGGAAAGAGTCTAGCGGCTGCATAAATGAAAAAAGAGAGAAAGGGGCGTATTTTGTATGTTCGTATGTATGGAGAATAAAGTATAATGTGGTCGTTTTTATTATTAAGTCGTGTGTCATAAACACACTCAACTATTTCATTATCTTGTCTCATGTCTCATGAATGTCAAGCAGAGGGAGAGGAGAGGGAAATAATTTGACTATCATGCGACATGAGATGTACATAAAATAAAAATATGTGCATTGTTTTAGTTTTATTACTGACAGCTGTGTATTTCTTTCCCATTTTCCATCGTCCCAGATCTTTTAGATTTTACATCCCAGATCCCAGATCTCAGATCCCAGGAGAAAGCAGAACCACAAAAGAAAATGTAGAAATCTTTTTATGCCGTTTGTCCCCATGGATAAAAAAGGGTACATTATTTATTATTTTATAGTTTCTTCAGCATTCAGCACCTTTCCATTTTTTGTTACGTATTTTTTGTATACCAATTTTTTGTTTCATGTTAAACTTTGTGGAACTTTTGAGCTTTGAGCTCTGGTAAATTATCGTTGTGCGTTTTGTTTTTGTTCCGCTGTCTAAAATTCAGAATTCAGAATTCAGAACTAAAATTCCAGAATCCGGATTTCATGAGATTCCAGATTCCAGATTCCAGATGTAGAAGATTTTTTTGAACTGTTTGAGCGTTTATGGATACAACAGAATTAATCTCCCGCATCAAGAAAAATGAGAGTTTAGTTAAATTGAAATTGAAAATTGACAAAAAGTTGGCAGAAGTGGAAGCTAGAAACATGTCAGGATCAGGACCAGGATCAAGATCAGGGTCAACGGATGACCCCAAAACGGTAACAACTGCATCTCAAGTGACTCAACCAAAAAAGGAGTCACGAGCAAGTCAGGTTGTGGATCCAAATGTGTTGGGCTTTGCAAGTGAACAGACTCAGACGGGGAGTGGAAAGAAAAATTCTTCATTCTCACCCACTCATTTTGATGCAACAAATGTTCATCTCGGACCCATTCCTTCCACCGTCTACCACGTACGAACGCCGGAAAGTCCAAGATCCCGAGACTCTGGGACACATGTTAAAAACCAATCAAAAACAACGGGGAAAACCAAGAAAAATACATCCATCTCTGTAAAAAATTAGAAAATTACAAAACATTATGTATTATGTATAAATGTTTTCTATGATTTATGAGTTATGAGCTTTAGTATCAAAAACTATGGATGATTTTTTGTTTTTTGTATTATTAATAATAATTGAACTTGTTTTATATTTTCATCTGACTTTTGAACTTTGGATTTGATTAGGTTAAACCAATTGACTTGTACATGCCCAGAGCAGGTTCACTTGGAGTCAGTGGCGTCAGTCGGTACATTCGCAACAAATTCCGCAGGAGTAACTCGTAAGAAATAACGTAAATTACTAGTGTAAAAGTTATGTCTCAATTTCATATTCCATATTCCATAATAGTATGCTTTTAAGTCATGTTATAAAAGGACCAAAGAAACGAAATGTCTCTGTAATCTGTAATTATTAGTCAACTTTAATTCATATTCATTACGACTGAAATTACACTAAATACTGATTACAATAATTATTCTTCATTCTGAAGACTTTAATTTTCTTCTTAAATTTACTTTGACTTGAGTCATTTTAATTTGAATTTGAATTGAACAAGAGTTCAACTTTCCACAGTACAATGTACAAATCAAAATCCATATGCTTTAATACTTAATACACAAATCATTTAAAATGGTAGATATGTATAAAAAGCTAATGAACCAATTTGAATTTCAAATTTTGAAGCTAATTGTAAACTGTTCTAATTATTTCTAATTGGAAACGTTGGAAGTTGGAAAAATATGTAGTTTTGTGTTTTATTCATGCGGTTTTCAAATGCAAATAAATCGTACAAGAGTCATTTAGTTTTCTTTTCTTTTCATAGCAGAATTCCCTTTTTCCGTTTAACTGTTGATTTAAACATGAGTTTGCCTTAAGCCTTTATTATTTTGTGTATTAATCATAGTGATGGCTATCCTGAAGATTACGAAGGGCCTTTTGAAGGGGAAGACAGAGACAGTGAAAATGATGAGGTAATTTTATATTTGGTTTTTAATACTTTTCTTTCTTGCATTTCTCATAATTATAAAATTTCGTATTTCAATGGAAAAGTACCGTAAAAGTTGAGCATTTTTTATTTAAAAGTTATCAATAATAATTTACTATTATTATTACGTAAAAATGTACAATACAAAAATACACAATGAATAAATGTTTTACCTTTTATTTCTCAATTTCTCTAGTCGAGACAAAAACGAATGATGAGTCAAGCTCGAACAGTTGGCCAAGTAAATGCGTCAACCATGGTAAATGGTAAATTATTCTTAATGACTTTTAATCTTTATTCATTATTCATTACTCATTATTTTCCACATAAGCTAAAATACAAAATACTGAGTTGAAAATTCAGAATTTTTACTTGATATTTGTACAATCGATGACATGTAAAATGTACAAATTTAAAAAGGTTGCAGGTCGCAAATGCAATAACAAATAATAAGTATTATTAATTTAATTATTAATAAATTTTAACAAATAATTAATTTTGACAAACACAAAGGCGAGACCACTTGGTTACAGAGAACTGAAACTATTCTCCAAAAAAGATGCCGGACCAACAACTTACAAAGACGCTGAAACTCAGGTCAGCACATTTTACATTTTACGTTGTTCTTCTGTAGTTTGTTTCCATTTTATTCTCATGTATGTTAGATTGTATTATATTTTGTACAAACTTCAAAAATTGAGGTTACTTAGTACAATTTGTAGTAAATTTTCAATGGTTTGGTTTTGGTATTAAGAATTAATTAAATCCTAAAAATAGACATGAGAAATGAGAAATTTTACGTCTCAGAATCAAAATTAATTATGTTAGAGTCATTTCAACTTTTGATGATTTTTCATAACTGCTGACTTCTGAGTTCTGAATTCTGAACATTTACTATTTACTATATACTTTGTATATTTATATTTTATATTTGCTATTTGAGGCTACTGCGCTCATTACATTTGAACTTTTCAAGTTTTTGAAGTTTTCCTAATTGACTCATTTAAACTTTCAAGTTTGGATTTTCTCTCCCTTTCTCCCACTATTTCTCTTTCTCTGGAAATTTCTATTTTATATTTTAAAAGAAATATTATCTATTTCCGAAATAATTATTAATGTTCAATTTAAACAACTGGGTTTCTGCTGAACATCTTTTATTTTATACATCCATCAATCTTAACTTCAGATTCTGAAGCAACTTCCTGGTCAATTCAATTATCAATAGTCAATAACCAATACGACGTATAATGTACAAAGTACAGTGTACAATTTACTTGAACTGTTTACTGTTTACTACTAAATATTAACAATTAACATGCTTGACACTTTCAAAAGTCCAAAGTCTCATAATATATGTAAACAGTGTACAATTCATATTGTAGATTTAAGGTTGTAAGTAAAATTTACAGAAAACAGAAAACAGATTCCAGAATTTCAAAACAAACTACAAAGGGAATTGAGAATTGAGCAACACTAAACCAAAAACCAAAACCCCAAGAAAATGTCTGGCGTGTTGTTTGTCTCTTGCTTTCAAAATGAAGCAATAGACTTGAAACTTGAAGCTTGAAACAGTTTGTATTTATGTAGAGATTTCTGGTTTCTGGTGGAAAGTGAAATGAAGAAAGTTTTCCTATTAACAAGTAAGAATTAAAAGAGAAAGGAGAAGGCGCTAACAACTTGAGTACTGAATACTGAGTACGACGTCTTGCGTCTTGTGGATTACACAAACTCTGACTCCAACTGCTGAATATTCTATTTTTTTCTTTGTTCTCTGTTGACTTCTGTCTTGTGTCTTGTGTTACTCTTTACTCTTGTTTCCTTTTCTTGTCCGTGGTTTTCCTTCCACAACCCACACACACACAAGAGACAATAAAAAGATCGAGTATCGAGTATCCAATTTGTTGTCGAGTTGAAAGTTGAACAAACAACAAGATGCAAAATATACAAATTTACACATTTACTCTTCTTGTTCACATTTCAAATTAGATATTAGATCTGCCATCTGCAAATATCTCATCTCATTTCTAATTTCAACATGTCAAATGTCAAAAGTCAATAGTCAAAATAATCAACAAAAATTGGACAATTCCCCATGAAAGTTTCAACAGTTTTTATCCCTTTGGGACTTTTGATCATTGAATGATTATTTCCATTTTCCATCCCAGTGGCACTATTTCTGCTGGTGACGGGATTTCTGATCTCTGATCTCTGATATTTGGCATCTGGCATCTGGTATACAGCCAAAGCCGTAACTTTGTATACAAGTAAAACACAAAGTACAAAGTACAAAAATACAAAGTACAAAGTAGAAAAGTATGTCCAACTTTCCAGTTTCCAGTTGCTACCTGCCACCGGCGATGGCGATGGCAATGGCAATGGCAATGGCGACCAAGATGGTCAAATAAGAGCATGAAAGGTGAAAGGTTCAATATTAAATGTTTAATGGGGAAATACCTGGAACCTGGGTTCTGGGATTGTTCTCGGTTCTCTGGAATGGAATGTAATTTGAGTTTGGAAATTGAAAGGTGACTGTGGAATTTGGAATGTATTGAATTTCCTTCTCTCTTTTTACTCTTCCCTTCTTTGTCGGCACCTTCTTTTTTTATTCTTCTTTTTCTCCTTCTTCTTCTTCTTCTTCTTCTTCTTTAGAGATGTAGTCTATATTTTATGACCCTAGAAAGGTGGACAGTGGACAGTAGGTAGTCAAGGAGATCCAAGAGTAAAGAGTAAAGAGAGTGAAATTACTTCATGTGTGTCAGAGAGACACAGATGAAGTGGAAGTAAATTCCTCCTGCTTTCCGCCAATTGAAAAAAGTCAAGGAGAATGAAAGGAACAAGAAGAAAAAGAATGAAAATCTCCACTGGTCTAAAATCTAGAGTCTAGAGTCGAGATTTGAAATTAAAGACAAGATTGAGCTTTGAGCTAAGGACATGAAAAAGTGGACTTTGTGGAAATGTCGTGGTAATTTTCAAAGTCTTAACTATCTGACGACTGAAGACTATTTTTCCTTTGTCTTTTGTACACTGTGTTAACCAAACATTGTCAAGACTCAAGATTCAATAGTAAAAAAAGTAGAATGAACAATGCGTTCAATCTTCAGTCTTCAATCTACAAGAGGAAAAAAATCGATTGTTCAATCCTCAATCTTCAATGCTCAATGTATAAAGGGAAAAGAGAAGGAGAAAATAGAAAATGGAGTGAGCGGGAGCTTAGCTCTTGCTTAATGGTTTCTACTTTCTACTCACTGGTGCTTCTTTTTTTTCATTACTTTTTTCCTGTACATAACCCATTCTAAAATACAGTGTACAGTGTAGTTTCTATTTTTCTATTTTCTTTTTTGTGTATTAGGTAAGTTGTAAGTTGTAAGGATGTACATGGTGTGGTGTGGTGTGTGGTGTGTGTCCAAATTAAAGCGGAGGAAGAGGACGAGGAAAGAGGAGGGAAAGAAAGTATCTAAATGATAGTGCAAAGTGTGCTAATGGCCATCTAAGTATGTTGTAGACACATCCACTTTATTCCATTTATTCCATTCCATCACCCTCCTTCACCCTTTTATCTCTTCATCTTCCACACATTCCACATGTACTCATTTTGTTCTCTCTTCTCTCTTCGTAACTCAACCATGAACATTTTACATTGTACATTGTACAACTAAACTAGGAATTACAGATTACAGAGGAAAGAGTTACCTATGTAGATTATACAGACACAAAACTCGTATCAATATCCATATTTCATTCACTGCACTGAAAACTGGGAACTGAGAACTGGGAGCTGGAAAAATACAAGAATTATTATACGATTAGAGAATTCTCTCAGAATTCAGAATAAAAATACAGATATGAGATATGAGAGAACGCTTGCTAAAATTAATATGGATTACGGATTAGAGATCCATAGAAAGAGAAATTAAGAGCTTTCTACTTTCACTTTTACTTTGTGTTTTGTATTTAGTGTTTTGTACTTTGTATTTTGTAGCCTTGTCCATTCATCATTTTCACACTTGGAAAATGAAGAAAAAAAAGTTACAAACTCTGATCTACTTAGGTAAGAGATATGCAATGACCAATGCAATGACGTAGATACTAGATTCTAGATACTTTGGGTTGAACGTTGAATTAAATTGAATTGGATTGGAATGGATTACACAAGTTCATGCGCTCTACTTTTCCCTTTATGTTTTTTGTATCTTACATATGCAAGATATCTTATATCACAAGAAAAATGAAAACGATTACTATTATTTTTATCATTTCAGGAGGGAGTTGGAGCTTAAAAGTTTTTGTAATTTTTGTATTTGTGTATTTGTGATGATTGAACGGTTTTTATGACAAAAGAATTTGTCTGTTGTATATTTTTGTTTCAATCTAGAATCCAAAATAAGAAAAGATTGAGAATTGAGACGAACAAAGGATCAAATAGATTATTATTTTTATATAACACCATTTCGATTTTCGCTTGACGTGTAATTTTTGTTCTTTTTCTTTTTTTGTATCTATTATCTATTGTCTATTGTATTTCAGCACTGACCTGAGTATTGAGCATGAAATATTGAAAGTTGTGATAAGAAATAAGAAATAGAGAGAGAAATATTTGGTTATATAAGTTGTAGGTAAAGCCTTTATATTTTATATAATATATTTTTATGCTGAATTTGATTTGGAAATTTGGGATTTAGGCTGGACCGATGGACATTGAGAAGACAACAGCTTTACTCCGAGGAATTATTCTTGATCCATACAACGTCCTCTGGCCGACAACTGGAGATTTTAGCATCCTGAAAGCGGAAAGGGCGATTGAGGATTATGTGACAAGATGTTGGAACGTCTGTTCCCAATGGTACTTTCACATCGAGTTCCTCCAGACCGTCGTCGGCTGCTATCGGAATAAATACATTTTTGAGGTAGGTCAACTTTTCAAAGGTCCATCCATGTTTTTATTTTTTCAAAAAATAGGTATCAATTACAATTTACAATAACTATTAGCAAGTACTAAAATCACAGACCAAAGAAAATTATTATAGATAGAGTCTAGCCATAATTACAGAGTTTATTTTTATTTTTATCTTGATAATTGATGTTTTACTCTTCATTATTCGTTATCCATTATCCATTATTCATCATTCATGAGTCATTACAAGTTACAAGTTGTGACGCACAATTCGTCAAGGCCTTACGTCTAGAATCTAGCATCTAGAAGGAAAATTACTAAGAATAATAATGATGCACAATGTGAACTTTGAACGTTACACGCGCAACTTTACAGCTTTACATTTTCCATACTACAAAGTCTGTAAGAAATGACATTGCACTGTCTTGTTCATGTTCATGTTCATTTTGAATTTGAATTTTCATGGCCATTGACATTGACATTGAAAAGAGCTCATTGGACTAATAACTAATACCTAAAAATAACGAGAATGAGAAAGGTAGAGAGAAAACTGGATGGTCATATACCTTTACCATTTTAATATACAGTATAAAGTTGAATTCCCAAGTCTCTACATTCTAAATTCTACACTTAACAAGATAATGACCAAAATAATGGAGATGATGATAATAATGATGCTGCAATGGCAATGACAATAGCTGAGCATTGAACATTGAACAATGTGTAACAAATTGTCTTTTCTTCACCGAGTTAAGTATTAGTTATTAGTTATTACTTTCATGTTTTGTATGAGTACGTGAGAAAAAGAAGGTAAAAGGTAAAGATGGAAGATGGAAGATGGAAGATGAAGATGGTCACCAGCTGTTAGCTTTTTCAATTTCAAAAGACTGGAATCTTCTTGTTCATACTTGGTACTTTTAGTTTACTTTGGTTTGGTTTGGTTTGGTATTTTTTAGATCCAGTTTGTTTGTGTTTGTTTTATGTAGGAGAAAGCAATTTGAACAGTATGACTTTCACTTTGACCTTGCCTTGCTCAACACGCCAATTATTATCACCATCATCCTCCTCCTCTTATTCTCTCAATTCTTGCCAGTTTTATGTACAATGTACGACCGAGTTTCTTCACATTTATCTGCATGTGGTGTATAACATATTCAATATTATACCCTCTTCTTCTGCTACTTGACCTCCACTTGAATCTTGAATGTTCAAGTTTTTTTAGAGTTTGGAGTTTAGAGTTGAGGGTTGAGAGTTTGTGGAATTGCATAAGATGTACCATCTACAATCTACAATATTGCCTTTTCATTTTGCATGACATTGTTATGACCCACGGACTTTTGCTCCATAAATCATAATACAAACTCTGATAATAAAATCTACAAGTAGACAAACACCATACACTGTACACAATACAATACAAAATAATACAACACGAAACACAATGTAATAATGATGAGTATAAAGTATACAGTATACAAAGATGATAAAAAAGATGTTGTGTCATAAAAAGCCTCTCTCTTTCGTCTTCCGCTTACTTTTGACTTTGGCAATGGACTTGCACAATATTTCAAAATAAGCCCATTTTTTATGTGCACTCTCTTTCTCTCTCTCTCTCTCTCTCTTCCTTTCTTTCTTTCTTCTTTTTGCCAATTCTTTGTATTTTGTATCCGATGAAAAAGATATAAAAAACAGTCATGAAAAGTCAACATTCAACATTCAACATGCAAACGTAATAATACAAAATACAAAAAGTATAATGTTTCTTCCATACTTCTCGTTTCTCATTCCTCATCTTTTTTAGTAAAATAAAAAAAAAAGAAATCATTGCTAAACAATTCTAGATTCTAGAATCTAGAGAAAAGAAATCACAAGTATTACATTTTTTATACAAAATACAAATACAGAAACTTCACTACTCACTATTCAAATTTCTGACAATATAGAGGTTAACTGCACAAAGCTCCTAGTGTAATGTTGAGTGTGGAGTGTGGAAAGTGGGTTTACTATTTGTATTATTATCAAGTAGGGTTTTTTATACTGGAATAATAATATAATGAATCTAGTATAAAATATAAAATCTGTACACTTTTGTAGTGTATAGTGTGTAAAATGAAAAAAAGGGAAAAAGAGGTCATAATCAAATTGGCTGTCATATTTTTTTGAAGAGATACTTGACCTAGGAATAAAACCCGAGTTGTTCTCTCTAACCACATTCTCATTCATATTCCTACTCGTACTCGTACTTCGTACTCGCATTCGCATTCGTAGTCCCATTTTCCACATGATCATTCCAACTAATGTGATGGAATGGAATGGACTGAAATGAAATTGAATAAAATGGAATTTGCACTCCAAACTCCGTACTATCTAGAATCTAGAATCTAGAGATTGAACACTCGACAACGCAATGAAGAAAGGAGAAGAGGGAGGGAGAGAAAGATATTGAAATCGATAAGACGGACGTTTATTTTCATGGTTGGTTAGACCATGACATTCCCTGTACACTGTGCAATGTAAAGTACAAGTAAAGTACGTACAATGAGCAATGAACAACTTAACGTTTTCAATGTTGAACATTTAATGTGTACAATGAACAAGGAGACTCAAAACCACAGGATAAGATCAGATCAACTCGGATTTGACTGGATTGTCATAAGCAACAGCTGCACTTTTCTTACCCTCATCACTCTAGGCTCTACACTTTGTTCCATTCCATTCCAATCTCATTTCTCTGCATCTTGAATCTTGATTATACTTTGTGCTGCCTCTTCTCAAAGATTCTGCATTCTGCATGTATGAACTTGGATTCAAATTTTACATTTTACTGCATGTGAAATGGAAAATGAGATGCAATGAAAGGAAATGAAAGGAAACGACGTGATATGTTGGCACAACTTTTTGGCACTTTGTAAACTACGAACCTACTCCTCACTCATTGTCTTCTGTTTCTGGTTTCTGGTTTCTGAGCATCGAGTGTCAGAATGAAAGTAAACAGATGAAGACAAATATGGAGAAGGAAACTATTGCTATTTGCTATTGCTTTAATTTCACATCTCATAACTGACAAGTGATAGCATAAATTTTGATGCAACAGCTCCATGCTCCAATTAAAATGAAGCTGGAAGCTGGACTCAACATTCAAGTTTGTACATTTATGTGTATGGAGTGTGGAATGGAACATGATTTTGAATTTTAACCCACTTGAAATTTGCAATTTATTTGAACTTCTAAATTTGAAGCCCAAATTTGTAGAGGTGGGATTTTTGCAAATGAGTAAAATTTTATTATCAATTATTATTCCCTCACAAAATATTAAAATAACAAGGGTTTGAATATTGAATCTCTATTTTTCCTAAAAATCCAGTGCACAAATCATAAAGTCATAAAATTATATGCAATTTTCCATTTAAAATATACTGTACAATGCCAACGGCCATTGTTATAAACTTTATACATGTATACAAAAATAGAGATTGGCTGATGAATATTCATGAGTTTATCTTTAATCTTTATGGTAGATATTTTATAATTTTCTTAATTTAGACTTGCGCTTGCTCTAAACTCTGTAGTCTGTAGTCTGTGATGATTTTTGAAGGTTGTTGAAAATTACAACTTGATACAACTTGAAACTTGAAAAGTATGCCTGATGAATGATGAATGCATGGTTAAAGTGGTGATGTACAATGTACATTATGCATATGAAAATATGGATAACCTTTGAATAATTTTGTATTACAAGTCAGAAGTGCGTTCAAAAATTAGGGCGTTCTAAATTCTAGACTCTACATTGTACATTGTGCATTGTGTAGTAAAGTAAAAAGACGTGTGTACCTACTTTTGTTCTCCCATTAGGTAAAATGGTCAATGCCTACAGCGGAAAATCCAATTCCCGTGGCCACGGCTTCTGTCTACTTCATTTTTGACGTTGAGACGTATGGAGGACGAGATGAAACTGTCAAAGTAAGAACTACTTCGTATACTTCATATACTTCATATACTTTATACATGGCATGTGCTTTCTTTTTCTAATTATTATTATGTTCCTCGTACGTTGTACGTTGTACATCTAGAATCTAGAATCTAGAGTAGAAAAAACAAGATACGCAGTAGAAAGATGAGACAAGATTAGATGAGAAAATTGAACTTCGCCCACTTTTTCCTTCCTTTCTTTTCCATATCCATATTCATGCTTATGACTTATACATACATATATTACGTACTTGCTACTTTCTACTTACACGCACCGTCTCTAACAAGTAAATAGTAAATACCCACGACACTGCACTGTTCACTGTGTCCTCATACCTCGTACCTCATAATCCTCAAAACTTGGGCAAGAAGCTATAGAAAAACTACCCAACTACGCTTCGCTTCATGCCCCACACACCAAGTAGTGCAAGTGTTGAAACCTTGAAAACTTTTCTGTGGAAAGTTTCATTTCCTAATTCTTCTACATTCTACATTATACATTATAAATGTCCGCTTGTTTTGACACTTGAGACTTGAGACTTGACACGTCGGAGGTTGGACGTTGGGATTTCACAATTTTTTTGTGATACGGACAAAAAGTAGGGAAACTTGAAAATATTATGATAACATTTTCGGATTAAAGGTAAACACACTCAACTTTTAATCAGTATTACTATGCATAGTGTGTAGGGGTTGAAATATGATTCGGAAAGCTAAAATTCTTGGAACTGCGTAATTCGTAATAGTATTCTAGCTTCTCGATTCTAGATTCTAGAGTTTCTGGAGTTCTGGAGTTTAGAGGATTATGTGCTTCAGGTTTGCTTAAGTTTTTCAATTTGAAATATAAGACTTGTTTTTGTCATTTATTTCAAATTTCAATCAACAATCAAACATTGACATTTGTCATTGTCCATTGTCCATCCTCAATCTGCTGCGTATCTTCTATCTTTTATTATTTCCCAATATTTATCGAAAGACATTAAGGCGGATGACGAATTGCAAAGACGTTTTATTTATTTATTTTTTTTGTATTTTTCATCTACGATCTACATTTTATATCATACAATATACATTACACTTTGGGATTTGGGACGTTATGTATATTGTATATTCGTATAAATGATAAAAGCGATAAATAAAAAAAATAAATAATAAAACGTAGCATGAAATAATGTGCAGAATGCACTGATATATTGCACATGTGTCATATTTTCCCTAATAAAATATTTCTGGTCATTTTTTTGTTCAAGGTGCATTACGTCCTCGAGAGCACGAGATTCCCACATGTCCCCGGAGAAACCCCCTTTCAACAAAAATGGTTATCGCAAATTATTTGTGAAAAAATGAGACTTCAGAAAAGCGTCTGTATGTAGTATGTTTAATATCTATAAAATCTAGGTTCTAGATTGTTGTCTGTGTTGGTTTTTTCTGTATTGTCAGTGCCAGTGGTGAAGACAACTTTAGAGAATAATATAATAGTAATAATATAGCATATAGTACTTGGAGTCTAGACACCTACAAATCTCCAGCCTCTAGTGTCTACAGTACTGACTACTGACATGCTACAACTTACAACACTCCTGAAAACAAAACAAAAAAATGAGAAAAAGAAAAAAAATCACCTCAGAATCCTCATAAAGAAAATGGCATGTGCATCCATAGATAACAAATACTATTATATTTTTCATCTCCTCTTCTTCAAGATTATTACATCAATAGGAAATCCATGTTATTTCTTATGTCTTATTGTCATCATATTTCATGTATAAAACGCAAAGACGATTTTTCTACTTTCTACCTCGTATCTCATATATGTATCTTATCGTACAGTTTTAACTTTCTTATTTCCTGCATCCAACCTCCAAGACATCTTTTCTCTCACTTGTCAGATTCCTAAGAATACAAAAATAATTTTTTTTTTTTTACCATGTAAAAATGTTCCTCGAAGCAAAGGAAAATCATCAAGATTTCGATACAATTTCGAAAATCGGAATTGTGAAAATTTTATGAATGACAGGATTCACGATTCACGACCACAGGGATGAAATAAAAGAAATTGTCGAATATTCACCAACAGAATTTTGTTTTTATTAAATTCATTATTACTTTTATTTTTTATTGATTCTCCATATTTTTAATACATTACAGCGAGTATCGAGTTTATTTACTTATTCATATGACAGTAATGGTAAATCGTAATAGTACTTTACTGGATTGATTGCAATAATGTATGTGAGCTCATGTGTAAAACTTGAAATGGCAAAAATAAAAGCATTATAATAATAATAATAATAATATTATTTGTTATTACATGTTCAGCACCCGGAGACATAATAGGAGTAAAAATTCTGAGACTGTTTTCCGTTTCAATTCTCAATCATTTTTAGATTTTAGATTTTTACCATGTAGCACTTTATTCCTTAAACAATAATCAAATGATTTATTCACATGTTTAACTATTGATAATATTATTAGACTAATATATTTAAGGAATGGGAACGAATTTTGGTTACCGTAAATAATCTTTTACTCTTACGTACCTATGCGTAGTATTGTAGCTGCGATTAGTAATACAATAATAACTTATGACAAGAATACAATTTTTATCATTATAATAAATATTAATTGTAAATTGTAATCTTATTATAGAAACTCGCTATATAAATACTAATGATTAATGATTATAAAAATAAACTTTACAAGTTAACAAAAATACATGTAGCCTTACTTTCTCTCCGTTTTATTTTTCGTACCATAACTCTAACTTTTTAGAATTTTAATTGAATAATAAATATTAAATATAAATAAATATTATGTAGTAGTATTAAGTAATACTTAGTAATTAATAATAAATAAGTAGTGGATAATACATATATAATTCCTTCAACTATAATAATATTTATATAAAAAAATTGAGCAGGTTCATGAGACTAGGCGAGTATCCAAATAAAATATTTGAACATTTGTATGGGTAACTCTCCTCATTTTCAATCGTCAATGGTAAATAAATAGTAAATAGAAACTACAATACATTATACAGTACAAACTAAAATACAAAATATAAACTACAGTATTTATTATTATGTACCTTCAATCTATAATGTCTAACGTCTATGTTTCTAGTCTCTATGTTTGTAGTACATAGTACATTTCCATAAGTTTTCATACGTACAAAATACAACAGCATGTATGAGCCTTAAAAGCTACAAGCTACACTAAAGAGGTCTGGATCCTGGATATTAGCCACCAATAACAATTCTCAGTAATAGTTTTACATAAAAGCGTGTCCAATGTCCATACACTTTAGTTCTATGTCCTTTGGAATATTCCATACGGGATAATATAGAACTACACATAAGGGTCATACAATGATGAAATTGAAAACAACATGAAAATTGGAAAGGCACCACTTGCTCTTTTCAGTTGACTGCACATTTAGCATAAAATGAGTTCTAATCCCATCCAAATTCTCATTCTCATTACCCATTTAGAAATTAGAATACAATACACAATACAGTAGTACGGAGTATCGTATGAATAGTTCAAACCCAGACGATAGTCTAATGTCTAATCTAAAACACAACGTACACAGTACATAGGACATATTATTCAATGCTGTAGACTCTAGACTCTAGACAAATACAAAATGCATTGGTGTACGGTGTTGCATGTAATTTAATTAACGTAGAAACTACTCATTGATTGCTTTGAGCTAGCGCCATTGCATCAATTGACCACATTGACTAACCACTGCAATCTGTCCTATAAGAAAAACGGAACCAGTATCAAACGACTCAACACTCACCCTAACCCCTAATATTCATTTGCTATAAATGCTTTTGCAATTTATACACGTATGTATAATGTGTATCACATATCACATGTACATTATACATACGTCAATTGTTCCTTTCAATTTTCAACTGAATGTCATATTGATACTACAATATTATACCACATATCAGATTTAAAGTTACACATTGACTAGTGATACAAAATAGAAACTGCAAATAGTAGTGTCTAGTAACAAGTAATGAGTAAAATGGGCCATACTGAAAACTGAAACATTAAAACAATATCGAATAGCGCTCTCACCGTACAAAGTAAAAAGATAAAACTAGCCATGCTATAGTATGGGTGAAAGGGAGAAAATATAATAGACAGTTTCCTACTTTGATTCTCCATAAAATTAATACAATACTACTAGATACAAGATACTAGCACAACTAGCACCAAACCCGCAAAATTTCCTGCTTTGCATGTTTGACTCTTAATTCTTAATTCATAATACCAATGTAGTTACAAAATGTACAATATTGTGTATTAGAATCTCGAGGGAAATTACTAAAAACGACACTCTACTCTCTATTCACTCACCCTATGTATAAAATATAAAATACTACGTGTATCTAAACTCTAAACAAAACGGAAAATAATCATTATTTACAACTTCATACGTACTACGTACAATAATATCTAGATATCAATCCATTAAATTCCTATGATATAAAGTATAAAGGAAACGAAGCTAATAAATACCGAATAACGACAAACGATTTGACTCTATCTAACTCAATTTGATCTGTAGAAGTTGTGTATATAATATATTGTATTATTACACTATACACTAGCCAATAACAAAGAATTACGAGGCTATTTAATACTGTAATAAATGAACTAAAATTTTCCATTATGTGTAAGTACAGATAATAAATAAACTAGACACTAGAGTTCTAGATTATGCTAATTCATGGTACATAATACAGCAGTACAATAACTAATAACTTGTAAATTATTGTAGATTGTAGCGTTTTACTCATCACATTATCCAACGAATCTAAAATTAAATGCAATCTGCAATCACTTTTTCTTATCCATCCATCACATAATATTTATGTACGATTTACCAGGTTCCAATTCATTTCCAATGAGGGAGCCGTTCAAAAAAACAGCTTTATAAATAAAATAAGTACACCACATGTCATACGTTGTACGTACACTTATTACAGTATTACTTTTGACTTTTGTTATTATTACAGAAAATGTTTCCTTCAAGGATATAGGTTTTGTTCAAATAATGTTGTTCGATTCCATACAAACTCAGTTTCACCGCATGTACCTTTTATCTTATATAATCACTTGTTAATATTTATACTTTATACACAACATTATTAATTATTATGCTTCGTACTTCGTACTTATATGTATAGTTTATTGCTACATGTTTCTTTTAAGTTTTAAGTATGTACTACCCTTTGGTTGCGGATTATCGTTTGGTGCTTACGATTAGAAAATACAAAATACGTTGTTTGAATAGGATGTAACAAAATATTATGCACTTCACTCTTCACTGATTCACTGAATTACTCATCACTAATACATTTCAATTATTTATGCATGTACAAAAAAATATATAGCTTTAGTAAGCGAAAAATAATTTTTGTTATCGCTATACCCTTCTTATTCAGCATATATCCTCTGATGATAAGTGCGACACCAATCTTGAAGTGCACTTTTAACCCCACTAATACTAACGGAATGAGCCAATGACGATTCACTGCTTGAAGATTGCAATACAATGTAACATTTCTCCTCACTACAAAATACAAAAACATATAGAAAACAAACAAGTTTTAAAAAATGCACTGTATGAAATAATTAAATGAACTGAAATAAAGATTCAATTAATGATGAATCGTTATCTCAAATCTCAAGACTCAAGGTTGAAGATGTTTGCATGGAATCAATTTTTTTCAATAAGTAATAAAGTAAACACATACATTGTTGGAGGTGGGAAGGAGCATCTGAAGACAGCATTGGGATTATTCTTCTCATAGAAATAGGCTTCATTCAAAGGATTCTTATCCCGATCTCCATAGTTAATTTTTGTTGGAATGAGCAATAAATCAGGATGAATAGACATCAAAGCTTTCAATTCATCACCCTTAGGAGGAACTTCAAGATACCCATAAGGTTTGTACAAGTCTCGTTTTTCAATGTTTGAAAGAATTTCCTTCGCCTTTGAGCCTGCATCTTTCCAATTGAGAATTATTTCAAAGATTGAGTCTGTAAGTTTTGTAAATGCATATAAATCCTGATAGGCGTTGGATAACTGATATTCCGTCCTATGAATCAGAACAAATAAGAAATAAGAAAATAGTTTAATTACAAATTACAAAGCTACTGAACAAATCCATTTCAAATCCATAGAAAATACAATAGACAATATAAAATAATAATACAATTCGTACTAAATATCTCTTGATAAAAAAACAAAAAAATTACCCATCTTTTCCAGTAACAGTAAATCCAGTGTCATTCGCTTCATGTAAGGCATCAAGAACCCTAAAAAAAGAGGACAGTGTAAAAGTAAATTAAAACATGAATGGTAGAAAGTAGAAATGTACATATAAACTCTTTCTCTTTTGTCTTCATTTCCCGTGTCTTTGAACTTTCCTTCATGCATGTATGTAAATAACGAGTGTAATACGTAACAAGGGTAAGGATTTCATCATCAACAGACATCCCTTTTACGTATGTATATAATACATCCATAATCCTACAAAAATGTAGATGCGTTATAGAAACAGCGTGTCATGCCTTGACTTTTAAATTACAGGTTTCAAATTTCTCATGAACGGCAAATGACAGAATTAAACCCTTTTACATGATAAGTATTCCACATGAACTTGATATTATGAATACTGTATATTGCTCATAAAAATTATTTTATGACCAAATAAATGGCAAGGTTGATGTTACACATTACATGAAAGAGCCAAAACCGGCATAAAACAGAACTAGTTGCAAATATGACAAGGAAAAAAAGCAGATGCCTGAGTCAAATACATGTACACACACACATGTAATATGTAATTTAGGTATTAAAGTTTGGAAATTTGCCTAAAGTAGTTTTTTTTCCTCTTTTCCTTCCTACTTTCTACTTTTTGCTTTCATTCCACTCTCTGCTTTTTCTTCCTATTTTTCTTCTTCTTAGTCTACTACTACTACTTCAAATGAGACATGATTGCTAACATGAGCCGGTAAAAGAGCATTTTAGTGGGTTGTTCAGGTTTCAGTGCATATCCTGAAATATCAAGTCATTACCGTGCGTGTAAAAAAATGATACGAGATAAAACCTCCAGCTTTTCTACTTTGTATTATAAGCAGGGTAAAAGGAGTAGAGAGAAAGCTAAAATCTCGGTTACATCTACAATCTACAGTCTACATACTAGTATGTATGTAGTATGTATGCACTCTATCTCCTTTGAAAATCCTGTCTACTTTTACGCGCAATTTCCTAAAATCGTTTCACATAAAAAAAGAAGGAAAGCAAAAGAAAGTGCATAGTGCAAAGTAGTAAGGAAAGGGGGAAATTGGAACTTTGAACATGGACAAAAGTAACATGTCTGTCTATCTATCTATCTCATCTAGATTTACTATTTAACACAGAACTGTGTAACGTGTAACATCCAAACCTTCCAAAACCTTCAATTTCATTTCATGTTATCTATATACATATTGAACATGACATACCAGAGTCTGAAATCCTTGTAAGTATAACAAGTTCACCTACAAGAGGGCTGAAAAAAGTCATGTACCACCTTTTCGAATTTTGGTCGACCAAGTTTTAACATAGTCCTATAAGTTCTAACATATCATACATATTGTATACTTTTACTTTTCGCTCCTCTACTCCTTTTTTCATACCGTAAGCTATGAACTATAAATTACATTTTTGACTACAAAGATTGTATCAGTAGGCACGCACTACTAGATTCTGGTCCAAAACATGAGTCAATCTTTTATCACTCGATACTCACACACACAGGATAAAGAATCTGTCTGTCTACTACAAATCCTCAGAAATTCAATCGTTTCATTCTATGTTCTAGACTTTAATCATTCATTAGAAAGACGAAAAGGGTATTGAATAAGACGTAAAAGCACTCAGCAAAGTCATTATAATTCTTCAGGTGTTTATAATACAATACAATTATTATTTACTTTACAATCTCTAGTTTCTAATCATCAATGGTAGTGCAAAATACTAGTGCAAATCCTCGGTAAAAGATCAAGGTAGTTATAAATCATAAGAAAAACATTTTAGTAACATCTATGATAATATTTTAATTTAACCGTCATTATCCCAAGGTGACATTGTACAATGTACACATAACACATACACTTTGATCACCGTAATAGTGAGATTATCATGAGCTTCCAATAACGTGATACCTTTATTTATTCTTCTTTGAAAAGTATAAAGATGATCCTCAAAGGTACAAATACAAGCACGAGGATTAATAATAATTAATACACTCTCTTTTACCTTTTTCTATAGGTATGTGTAAAATCAACAATGGTTGATTCTTAGACCTTGGATGCAGACTTGAAACTTCTTTAATGATTTGGTTACATAAGTAAAGACATTTTATAACAACTGTTCCTTTAATATAAAGTATAATAGATTCCCTAGTAAGTATATGTAATATGTATGCACTCCTGGTTCCTGGTCCCTCCACTAATATAACTAATAATTTAATTCTTTTAATACCCACTCCGTTCCAGGTTACAGGGATAAATCCTTAATCAATAAATAATCCCTTGTAGCATCTTAACTGCTACTTCCATTTACAAATTCCTCTCCCCCGTCTACTTTAATTTCCTTGCTAATTCTTCTCTACTACAACAATATATCTCCTGTTTTTCATTCTTCCTACATACTACATACAATACTACATACAATATAAAGCTATGTCAATGTTCCATGTACAGTTTCCTTTCCTCCAGCCTCCTTGAGTTTGCACTTTGTGATGGCCAATAGATTTAATTCAATATATTTTACTCAAGAATTCCATTGAGAGTTGAGAGTACATACCTCTGGAGCTCTGGAGAGACTTGAGACTTTGAACAAACTACCCAAACCCAACTTATTGATATTAGATATTAGTTATACCAATATACTGTTGGGTTTTCTATGGCTCATATAATATAGCTAAGAATGACAATTAATAGTACCTTAGTACGCAGTTTTAGCCAAAACGTAAGTCAAACTAGGAC
The DNA here is from genome assembly GCA_019776565.1 of Sminthurinus signatus. NCBI lineage: Eukaryota > Metazoa > Arthropoda > Collembola > Symphypleona > Katiannidae > Sminthurinus > Sminthurinus signatus. The sequence continues at coordinate 48,992 of JABASP010000537.1, forward strand.
ATGAGATCATGTGTACTCTGTATTCTGTATACTTCCGCATTGGCATTGCTTGGTACT
>JABASP010000538.1:0-48956 GCA_019776565.1 Sminthurinus signatus
AAATCGGGAAGTATTTAAAAAAAATTAATTAAGTTTAAATTTCTAGTGTAAAGACATATAGCGCGGGAAACTTGTAAGCACTCTCTCTCTCTAATCCTTAGATGCACGAGTGGATATTCTCCATCTAAGAGATCACATATGATAAAATACAAATGATTCACATTTGTACATGAACATCAATTTTTTGTTTTGTATCGAGAATAGAGAACCGAGACCGAACTCAACTGCTCAACTGGGATATGCAAAAGCGTGCAAATAAAATTATAAGAATAACAAATGCACATAATAAAGTTAAAAACATTGCAACTCGCACGTCAGAATTCATAATAATAAAAAACTCGTCATATTTCCAATTTCTAATTATTAAGATTATTCTACATGGTAAAAAGATTTTTTTTATTTCCTCTTGTACAAAAAATTCCAAAGGAGGAGAAAAATATGTTTAGACTTGAGTAATTTGTTTTCAAATATTTTGTATTTCCTATTTTGCACTTCGTATTGACGTAAATGAAATGAGGGGTGGATTATGTACCTACGTGAAACCAAACACTGTGAAGAAAAATGCTGTCATAAAACAAGCAGTGTAATTTCTATTGATTAACTCAAGTGTTCCGATTACTATGGTGAAATGTTACAGGCTCATAGTTATAAAAATTATCCAACACTTGGATAATGCCAAATGTTTCGCAAGCCATGACTTGACAACCCATGCATATTCATATATGTTGCCCAAGAATCTAGAAAAAATATATTTGATTGAACCGATTGGCAAACTCAATCGTCTTGAAAACCCGTCCAATCTTTTTTAAAGTAAAAAATATTAACAAAAGTTTGCTTCACACGGATGCGTTCAGTCAAGTATGCTAAGTTTCTGGAGATTGAGCTGGATCACCAGTTACCAACCAACAAACTTTGATTCCTGTGTGTGAATGTTCATTATGAATACTTTATTTATACTCTATTTAAATTCAAAAAGTTCCAGCACATGATGAAAAAAGGCAGGTGCGAAATAAATATTGAAACTGACAAGCGCCGGGAAGCTTAAATTACAGCATAAAAAGTATTATTTTCTTTCCTTGTGATAGATAGCTAGATAGATTCTAGATTCTAGATTCTAGATAGATATACGGATAACAATAATAATAATCAAAATAATTATAATATGTCTGCATAAAAAAGTAAACTCTTGCTATAAAACTAGATTATATCCGCCAGATGCGTGCATAATACATATTATACAATATAGTGATATAATAGGTGTTATAAAAAGTTTAATAGTTAATGAGCGTGTGAGCCATGAACCACGTACGACGTACACTGTACATTGTGCATAGTATGTGTATCATTTTACGTAAGTATTTTGTGTTTGGGATTTAGTATTTGCAGACGTATGCAAGTGGGTAATTTTGTGCACACTATACACTATACAAAATACGAAGTAGGATCTACATAGGAATATCTGCACATGTATAAAATGTACTGGTATGAATATGACTGTGGCCGTGACTGCAGCGATGCAAGATGAATTATTTCTGGGGTGCTATTTTTTGAGAGACTGATATAGCATGGATCTGTCTAATGTGTCTAATGTTTAATGTCTATGAATGATATAATACTTGTATATGATTTTTCTCCTCGTCTCCCATTCATTTTCATCCTGTATCTGTATCTGTATCTGTGAAATAGCTCATAAATTTAATTTATGGAAATTTGTCTCTGTGGTCATGGTCCTAACTCTTCACTGTACTCACTCACTCACTCTCCACTCTTTACATAACCATCAACACAACCTTCCACAAGATATATAGAGTCTAGAACGTAGAACATAGCACGTAAACTAGGGACTAGAGGAAGCGAGCAAATTTCCCATCGATAAGGTAGCAATAAGTAGTACGAGTATCAAGTATCAAGTATAAACGCTGTACTTACTTGTGTACATGTGGGATAAATACTTGCTTGTTGCTGGTTACTTGCAAGTCACAACTCATCGTACTCAGTTCCCCAGTCAATCCAGTCAATCAGGCAGTCAATAACTAATACTCAGTCGAGCAACCAAGTGTCGCCTACTCCAGAGAGAACACAAGGATTCGCAATTTGCATAAAGTGTGTACAGTGTACAGTGTACAAGTACAAGTTGAACGTGCTCATTTTAATCACAAGTGAAGAAGCGTCAATTCCAGTCAACTCAAGTTCCCTACTACATGCCTCATTGACAATCAGCTCAAATTATTTGGGTAAGCCTCTTTTCAATACCTCTTTCTATTCGCTATTCTGTTCTTGATTCGTTTCCATGCATTTTAATTTGTCTGTCTGCTGATGGTCTTTGTCGTTGTCACTGTAGTTGATCGTTTGTAGTAAACGGTATACAGTACACAGTATACAAATGTTGCGTGTATCTTGTGTTTTATCGCAAAGTAATCTCATTATAAAGTTGTAAAGGACACTACAGGGCTGACCTTGGATTTCTAGTATTTAGTATTTACTATTAACTCTTTACACAGATTCACATCTTGTTTGCTCAATCTTCAGTCACATTGATTCAATCAAATCAAAGTTTGTCATTCTTCCCAGTTTTACAAATATTATGGAGATCATACTCAATACACACAGAGCTATTTTGTGAATGAGTAGTATTATTACCTAAATGATGAGCCACGTGTGTAATTAATAGAAACTGGACAAACATACAGAATTCCACCAACTAGCAACTGGTTACTGGTTAGCCTTAAAGCAACTTTGAAAGTTGGCCCGAGCCAATAATTGAAGCCAAGCAGAAGATGCAAGTATATAGTTAGGCATATCTGTTGTTGAATGTTGAGCTTTTTGATATAAATTTTATAAGTGTAAAACGTTTAGCAAATACTAAGTGATGTAAAAAACTAAATAATAATATCCCATATTTATAATATGAAAAGCTGAAAGACATGGAAAAGTAAACAGACAAAATAGTTTGTAGCTAATTGAGCAACGAGGTTGTCTAACATTTAATTTCAATAAGAGGGGAAGAACAAGAAGAAAAAACCTTTGTCATCAATCAGCAATTCACTGAATACAGTGAATGATTCACTCTTAACTTTTACTTAGAATTGGCAAGTGCAAGTTTACTTCTTTTTACTTAGATTAAGTGCATAATATATAATATACGTGTACTCGTAATAACTGGTGGAAAAAAGTAATTTTAATAAATAGCTGTATAGAAAGAGATAATACTAGACATCATTTTAAATATGACAAAAATTTCAAGCATTATATAACTATTAAACGTTAAATATTAAAGGTACATGCGGTATGTATAATATACAAAAACACCGGATGTGGCTCTGCTTGAGAAATTTGGACGTTGAACCTTGAATCAACCGACTTGAACAATACAGAATACAGAATCGAGAGTACAGCATACAGCTCAAGTACAATAACATAAAGCTACCAAAATTTTACAGTGCAGTTAGCGGCTTCTTTAATATTTACTACAGCAGTATCTACAAGTTACAAGTACAGCAGAACAGAAGGATTCGCCTTTATTATTTAAGTGTAGGAACTCAAAGTTACTCAAAAATTTATTTTCTCTATAGTTTCGGTGACTGTTCGTTCCAAGTTCCAAGTTCAAAATTAAAAGTTCTACAAAATATTCTGCAAATTCTTCACGGTGTGAAATTTCCTAGTAAGCATAACGTATAACATCTGTTGAACGTTGAATACTCAACGTTCCTATATATTTTATTTTACTAATAGTTTCAGCTTCAGACATTAAAGTTTAAAATTCAAAAGTTACGAATTTATTTATTTATTTTCATATTTATTGATACATCTGGTGACAAAAAAGAATAATACTGGTGTGAATATCTTAAGTACAGCAAAAGTGAATTGAAAAGTGTGTACTTGTGTGAATAGAGTAAACAGGTTGCTCATTATTACATTATTATTATTATTATTTCAATTGCTCACCTTTGAACTTGCAATTTTGTCTCATCGAAAACACAAGCATTAGTATGTATGTGTAAGGTATAAAGTGTAGGAGGGGAGCGGAGTGTCACTGCTAAATATTTTTATTTTGATCAGTAAGGCTTGTACTTTATTGCCTGTAGTAATAATAATCATTATTATTATTACTGCTATTATTATTGCTGTTACTAGTACAGCATCATAATGGTATAAATCACTCCTACATATCATTGTTTCTATACTTGGAAACCATCAACTTCAACTAGCGTTCGGGTTATTTGTTTTGATTTCAAATTTCTCCCCATGCATCATCTGCTGTGCTCAACATTGGGCATTGAACATTGAACATTGAGCTTGTAAGTACCTCTGCAAAAATTAAGTATCAAGTATTAAGTATACTGTAGAACAGAGAACTGATCGACGTGTTCAGTGTTGAGTGTTCAACTTCCAGCGTGTAATGTGTAATATACGTAGTACAATCATCCAATAGATAAAACACATCCGTCAATAATGATATAGAAAATAGAAAATATAAAATGCCGACGTATGCATGTACATTTCACAATGCAGATTGCACTTGGAGTTAGATTAATGTACAATGTACATAATGATCGTAAAAAATCAAAAGAGGTTCTTGGTTTTTTTATATAGTTACTACATTCTGTACATGCTTTCTTGAGTGAGCCAATATACGTACGTATATACGATATAGCTCCCTATTTGTAGATTCGCTTATACTTTATACTTGATACGGACGTCTAATTCTAATAGCATTTAGATGTTCAGCTTTGTTTGATTATGTCCATGTTTACGTGTTCTGGCAGTTTTAGTTGGAATCGGAAATCGGAGCTCCTCAATTTTATGAGGCTCACTTTCCTCTTCTCTTCCTCTTTTCTCCTTTCCCCGTTTACCAGTATACCAGAGTACAGTATTCAGTCAGAGTCCTTTACTATTAACCATTTGCCATTTGCGATTTACTGCTTTTTTATCAACAGTCCATATAATTGTTTTTATTTGATTTTGTGGGGAAAGACGCTCACTTGCAATTATTTTACGAACCGTCTTCTTTTTTTTACTTTTTACTTTTGAAAAAAAGAGGGAAAAAATACCCGTTGAAGAATATTCTCTCCTGAGGATAGCCAAAGAAAAATGAGGTACTATTTCAAATCAGGAGAGCTTGACGTTTCATATTTTATATTTGGTTGAAAAATGTATGTATGCAGTACAAGGTAAACTCTATAGATGTACGGTATAGATGTGTTTGGTGCTCAATGTGTATTGACATTTAAAAATGGGGAATGTAACTACTTTTGTACCTTTCATTTCATCGAGTGGAAATTTGGTAAAAAGTAGACAAAATATTTAATATCTATCAATATATTGTATGGGAAAAGGGAACATGAATATTTAAAAGTACAAAAGCCCAACACAAAACATGAACTAGGCACAAGTAGACTTACTTGTATATTATTATAGTACAATGTACACTGTACAATGTACAATGTACATGTATGACAAAATAATAATTTACTTTGACAACTCCACTGCTCTAGCATATTGATAATCACGGAAGAAATACTGCTGGCTAGATTGAACATTGAGTAGGTAAAAAACAAGAATTTAAATATCAGTATTCCCCATTTCACAGTTCAGTCCAATCATTTTCATATTCATGTTCCTACGGGCCTGATGAACAGTACAGTACAGTGCACTGATAGTAATGAAGCGTTCCCTTTCCTCCTGTACACAAGTGTACATTGTGAATACACCATCTTATATTCTTGGTAAAAAGAGGAAAAAGTGAAGCAAAATACAAAATACAAATAAACTGAACTGTGCATGTACTTTTCTTCTTGTATGAATGTGTATGAATAAATAATTTTGTATAAACATTACAAGAAGAAGGAGAAGAATCCCAATTTTTCGAGAGACGTATAATCAAGTCCAGTCAAGTCAATGTCATGTACGTACCTTTGACGTATTTGACGGGACGGTGAACGAAACGTATGCATAAATCTAGAATCTAGAATCTAGAGTCTACCATCTACCATAATATTTATTAGTTTATGAATACTTTATTAGAAAAGATAATCCAGTAGAATATTTTACCTTCAACTTCTACAGTAGAGCCGACAGTTGAGACAAAGGATGATTTTACTTTAATCCATTATAAAGTATATCTATATACGTATAATATATGAGTAAAAAGTACAATTACGACCTTCTATTTATGATGTACTCACTACTCACAGCTCTATATGCAGACTTTGGATTTTATATTTCGGATTTCGGACGTTGTTTATTTACCTTATTTACTTTTCTTTCAATTTCATTCTAAAGCAAGTAAATAAATAAATAAAAAAGCATAAGTCAACCCTTGCCAAGTTGTAAAAGATTCCCTATGTACTTATTATAGTATTTTAAATACCTACAGTAATTGGACTGATAATATTAAAAATTAAAGTTAAGGAACAAGCTTTGTTCTTTTTTCTATTTTATAAACTTTTACATATACACGAAAGAGTTTTAGAATACTTTGCATGAAATCGCAATTAAATTGAGAAAAATGTAAAAATAAATAAATAAAGAATAATCTCATTATTATTTTTTCCTCAATCAAAAAAAATTAAAGTGTGAGCATACTCCCTTCCTGTTTTTTACGACTTTTTTTACTTTTTTTCCAGGGAATTCTTCAATTTATTTATTTTATACAGGGAAGGGAAAAAGAAAAAAATGATGAGAAGAACATAAACTATTATTACACTTGTGCATACTTTGTGTGTGTGGTATGTAAGTAGTAGGTTCCAGTACCAGTGCCATTCCGAGTTCCAGCTCCAATTCCAATCAAGTGTTTACTGTGCGTGTGGATGGATTTGTATATTGTGTGTGTGTTTTAATACGAGCAGTTAAATGGAACCTTCAACTTGGTCATGTAGTCTATGGTTGGTGTTGGTGTTTGATGTGTGTACAGTGTACACTGTACAGTGTACAAATGTGTATGTACCTATGTATGTGTACCACAATTACAACATAATTATTATTACCACTGTACATTTGTAATATGTGCACACATCAGCAGCTAGACACTGAAATATTCTCACTACCAGCAGCCACCACACAGTACACAATACACTTTTCCATGCATTTACACTAGTATTAACACACACACTTACATACAATATTATGATATGCCTGTACTTCTCATGTGTGGTGTATGGAGTATGGAGTTTGGAGTAAGGAGTATGGTTCTTGATGTATGATGTGGGAGCTCATGAAACATGAAGCATGTCTTATTGCGTTTGTATGTCTGTCTGTCTGCACATATGAATTTATGTATGTAGCATGAATACTGTATACGCATACTTTTTCCGATCAGTCTTAACTCTTAACGCTCAACTCTTAAAGTGTTTGCTCCAGAACTAAGTAAGCAAATGCGTGCTCACTCATTTTGCACACACAGGTTGACTACTCTTTCCATTTTCCATATTCTATACTTCATACTTTATACTCAATAAACTCAGACATGCACATACACATAGGTGACCAATCGTGTACATAAAAAAATACATATATGTCTACTGCACGCTCCAAACTCTACAAGATATCTTGATAAATGTAAGGGAACGTTGGGCAAAAAAATTGACGTCGTTTTACTTTTTGCAATTTTTAATTACAAAGGAAAACTGTCACGTGTAACCTTTACATGGGAATTCAAAATTAAAAAAAAAACTTGTTAAACTTTACATTTAACCATTTAAATGATCCCATTACTTTTTTCTACTGGATTTCCGCTTCAAAAGACAGTCTTATTTTGTTTGTGCATGTATCTACAAAAAGTGTTAACATTCAAACAATAGTCAGTAGTGAAAAATATTGATTCCCATCCTTGTTTTTCCTTTCCTTTTTTTGAAGAGTCTACACATGAAACATATGAACAAGCTATAAAAACTACGATAATATTTACACTACAATGGAGCGGAAAGTTATGGAACGAGTTTAATATTGGAATATTGAGGATTGAGGATTGAGGATAATAATATGTGCGGATGGACTCAAAAAGTATAAAGTATCAAAAAATATAATAATACTAATGCGGATTTTTCTCCAGTAGACCCCTAAAAAAATTCTCCATTTTCTAAAACTACATACAACTAAAACTGTATACATAATACATGTATGTGGGGATGTGTGTATACATAATATAGTGTATAACGCGAGTGTGGAATAAGAACATACTTTTTCCCGTCATCGTCGTCGTCGCCGTTCTCGTTCTTGTTTTCCTTCTCCTTCCCGTCGTCGTTGTTGTTTCGTTATTCGTTATGCATGACAGGGGTAAGTGAATCAATAAAATTTAGGTAGGTAAACCGTCTTTTTACATGGACAGAAAGAGAGAGAAAGAGAGAAAGAAATAGAGTTGGCAGTTGAAATGTATCGCCTTACAAAGCGAATTTGGTTTTAACTTTGCCATGTATACAAAATGCAAAACAATATTGTCCACTATACACTATAGGATGTAGACTGTAGACTGGAGACTTGTACAAACACATAAATACTCACGCTACATTGTGGTTGGACATCCATTAGCTCAAAGAAAATACTCTGGTCAGTTTCAGTTTCAGCTTGTGTTACCACCTTTCATTCTTTCCTCCTCATTTGGTTTGTACGATAGAAGGATTCCAAAAAAAATATTTGCATTTTCCACAGCTAGTCACATACTCAGTCTAAAGTATATTATGTACATCTACAACTATAACTACATATTATTAAAATAATCCAGTGACTGGTCAGTGGTCAGTGCTTAAGCTTTACGGTTTATTATGTTTTAGTGCATTGTGTATTGCGCATTTCCATTGTTAATGCGGTTAGGATTCACATTTACTAATATTATTAGGATACACTAGTAATAGTATTAGTAAATCCGCTTGTGGTAGAATCAAGAGCTTCTTATTATTCTCAAAACTATACATATCTGTAATATAATATATACATTATACATATATGGATACAAACTCGCGTACAATAAAATGACGTAAAGCTCCTCAATTCTTGTGGTTTACAAACATACAAATTCTACAAATGCTAATTCTATCCCTCTGACATTGGGATTGTGTACCTACTTTTCTAGACTGTAGTTTTTAGTCGATTGTCATTAGGTTAGTGCAAATTTTGGTGCGAGTTTTTACTTTTGGACGAAAATTCAAGATTTAAGATACACGTTTTTATGTGGAAAATATTTAACTAAATTTGTGTATAACTTGTAACATTCCAAAGAGCCAAGGAATGCAAAAAAATTTGAGTAAAAACTAATGAATTTAAACTATTTTAATGTGTTTTGCAGGGTGATTAAAACAACTGGAAACCAGAAGCTAGAACCTGGAGGAATTAAAAGTGAAATACCAGAGAGAAATAAACTGTTGATAGTTAAAGTAGACTCAACTTGTAGAAAGAAACAGTGAAAACATAATTAAGAATTACGAGTTACTGGACCACTTTGAAGTACCTACATAAATTTTATAATATACAAATAATAAAAGTTGAGTGAGCCGTTTACCGTCCAGCATAAAAGCACAAAATACCATGGGTACAAAAAACTCATCCAGTCCTCCACTATATGTGGCAAATGAAGGATGGCCTTCTATAAATTCCTCATACATAAATGCCTACGAGTTTGAAGTGTTTGACATCCCCAAAGTGAGACAAATGATGAGTGAATACAGATCCTACACTGTGGGAATCTGTTGTCTCTACTTGATCTGTGCATTTTCTGGTCAACTCTTTATGAAAAATCGTAAACCTTTCAATTTACGAAGAACTCTAGTCACCTGGAACATGTTTCTAGCTCTCTTTTCCATCGTTGGATTCATCAGGACATTTCCAGAATTTTACCACATTTTGACTGGCTCAAATGGATTTCATAAATCTTGCTGCTCAAAGTAAGTAAAAACAAGTTCTTTAAATCCACTCATCTTTTGTTTCAAAAAAATAACATAGACACAACACAAGTACACAAAATATGGAAATAGTAACTTGTGAGACTCATGTGAGTACGTTTTGTTTTTTATTTTTTATAGTGAAATTCATAATTATGCCACAGCTTTCTGGGCTTTAGTCTTCACTCTGTCAAAAGGTCAGTTGAATAATGAATAATATTGAAAATTGAAATTGGAAATAGAACAAAGGAATTATCAATACATAATAATAATATGTTATCTATTATTAACCGAAACTGAAACCGAGTACGAAGTACGACGTCCAATCCAATTCACTCACTCATAGACTCACTCTGTTAAATTTTTTATTATACTAGTCGTTGAGCTGGGAGACACTGCCTTCATTATCCTAAGAAAACAAAAGCTTATTTTCCTCCATTGGTAAGAATGAACAAATAAAATATATGAATAAATAATAACATAATTATATACTTTTTTGTTATAGTCTTATTTTTCTTATACAAAGTACAATACAATATGTATCATAATATTATACATAGTATGATGTGTGTGCGTGGATAAATGTCAAAGCTCGAAAATAGAAGTGTTGTTTTTGCCAAAACACCCGTCATATAATCTAAATTTAGCACAGATAATTATAAATAGAACTTTATTGTATTGGTATTGATTGTTTTTGTGCTAAAATAAAAGGTATCATCACATCACCGTCTTGTTAATGACATGGATCTACTATGAAAACTATGAGCCAGCTTATCGATGGATGGGAACCATGAATTATTTCGTACACTCCTGCATGTACACCTATTTTACACTGAAGGTTCGCATTACTTTTTGTTCCTCTTTTCCCCCTTCTCGTTCCAATACATGCAATACACGTTTCAGTTTTTCATTTTTTATCACATGGTTTTATTGATCCAAACTCGAAACTTCCTACACACACTGTACAATACTTGAGAATATAGTTAGAGTGTATCGTAATTTGTGTATTTTCTGTTATTATTATGTAGTCGTTGAAGGTGGCAATTCCACGAAATTTCTCAATGATGGTGACAATTCTTCAAATTTCTCAAATGATTGTCGGATTTTATATAAATATGTACACGTTTAGTGTTAAAAGTAAGTTTTTTTTGAACCCATCTATTTTTATGACTATACATTTTTATACTGTATTAAATATTTACTTCAAAAGTATTACACGTGTTGCAAGGTACAAGCTACAAAAGCTCATGTATGTATTGATTATATTTATCTCTTTATCGTCTGGCATAGGGAACGGGACACCATGTGAAAGATCGATGGAAAATATATACGTTGGACTGTCTATTTATGGATCTTATTTTATTCTCTTCCTCCATTTCTTCGTCAAGGCCTATTTTTTCAAGGCTAAACAGGCTTAAAAAACAATACACATTTTGTTACAATATATTACAATATCTATCTACAATCTATAAACAGCCAAATTAATTTTATTCTAATTGTAATAACAATATAGTAATAATAATTAACTACAACAATTTTTTTACGGATAAATATTAAGTTGTCAAAACAATTAAAAGCTACTCTAAGCAAAAGTAAGAGGATATCAGTTGTCGACCAGTTGATGAATTCTATTGTTGAGTTCTAATAAATAATGATGGGTAATAATAATTCTAATTGTCATGTCCAGTGTCTAGATCTTCAAGATCTTGAAAGCCTATGAAAAGCATCATATAATATAAATAAACTATAAGTACTAGATAGAAGGTACCAAAAAATAATGTGCACTCAAATTTTATAAATTGAGAGGAAACTAATTCCGAGCCAAAAAAACCGTTGTGTACAATTCCTCGGTTTTGTAAAAGCCTCAGAGCTACATGCCTAAGTATATATATATAGTATATAGTATATATAAATAAATAAATATATCAATCCTTTTTTACTCTATATATCCTAAACATATCACAAATCACATATCACTAATTAGTAGGACAGCCTGTTACGATAAAGTAGACAAAGTTTTCAAAAGTGACATTTTATTTGATATTTGATATTCGATATTGATACATAATATAATATACAACAAGAAAAACAAATATCAATCCGCTTCCATATATTTGTACGGTTTATAATATATACTGTACATTTGATTGTAATAAAATGTACTGTTGTCTACGTCTAATCGTAAAATCGTAATAACTAACTCACCACAAAATTGCTAATACTGAATGTCAAAAGTCAGGAGGATTTACAAACCAAAGTGCTGCAGCTAGAAGGTAGAAAAGGTATAGAAGCTATAGACAATCTTTTGTGGTTTTTTTGTGTCACCAAATGCCTATGCCCATTATCCAGCTTCAGAAAAGTGCTCGTAAAAAGTAGTAAACAGTAACAAATAAATAAGGCTGCCTTGGTATGAATGGTGTGTAATAAGTAACAAGATTTTGCATTGATTTCTAATTATTGAATATTACTATACTATGTACTACTACTATATTAATTACACTGGATCCTGGATATTATTTGGTGATTTACAATGTTACATACATAAATAGATATGTACAGTTGTTAGTTATTAGTAATCAGTAATCAGGTAATTATATCACAACATTTAACTTAGTTGTGCACTTGTCTATAAAGTGATGCATATTATGCATTCGAAGGGTTAATTTTGCTCAAATTGTGGGTAAACAAATCAAAATTGTACAAGTTTAAGTGTATACAAAATACAAAATGTGCAATGTATTGCTATTTTTTTCTTCAAGAAATAAAAGGGAAGCTACATTGATACTTGATATCTGGATATGTAATGTCTTGTTGCCTAATTGTTTTTACGTTGACGCATCAACTTATTTACTACTTTTGAAAATAAATGTGATTTAGTTGGTTTGCTGCTGACTCGATGCGTAATGATTAAAGATGAAAGACGAAAGATAAATGGTAAATGATAATTTTAAATGAATGGATAAGTAAAAAGCTATTGTGAGGTGTTTTTCAGTTCCTCTGTAGTTTGTAGTGTATAGTAACTTGTCACTTGTTGAGGCATAAGGCCTTACAGTAAGTATAATTGTCATGTGCTGTGTAATTGTGAAACAAATTGTATTAAGTATAAAACTGTGTAAATGAAATATGAAATGTCAATTGTCAATAATCAATTATTGTTGAATACATGAGTGGAAAGATACAATAATAAGAATACTCAAAATGAAACTCAAGTACGTATCTATGTCTTACATGTATATGAATACTATCAATTATTTTTCAATGCGAAATACAAAATGCTCATTCATCCTAATCTTTCAATCTCATATTTCTACATGTATACATCATTCCTACTATTTTTTGTATCCTCTTTATTTTAGTCCTGCAGATATTTTCAGGTTTCTTTTGCATCTTTTACAAAAGTTACACGTCAGAATTCACAAGATGATTGGTTATAGAATATCAAATATCAAATATCCAATAGACCTTAGGCAATCTTTTAGTCTCTGTAAGTCATCACAAAATTCATGTGTAATATACTAATGCTAATGCTAGAGAAGCATAACATCCGGCGCTTCAAAAAATGTACCTTGTACCTGTAAGCTAAAAGTAGTGAACATCTGAACGTGTTCAAGATTGATATTCAAGTTTCATACTGTCCTTTATTTACAGTAATGTTGTAATATTGTGTAATGTTGTAAAAATGTAGATAGTAGATAGATCGTAGAATTTGCCCTGCATTAAACATGAGCTAAAACATTTTGAATTTTATTTGCTTACTCCTTGGAAAATTGTACAACATACAACGTATAAGATATAAAATATAAAATATACAATGTACAATGCACAGTAGGATCAAACAAAAGAGATAATGGTGTGCGTCGTGAAGGACGATTTATCAAAACATTGGCATTGACTGTAAAGTCCATGTCTCAAAGTCCCCCACTTACATAATAATTGTCATAGCAATATCAATATCAACAGCATATAAAGATCTCCGTACTCAGCACTCAAAGCATTTTCTACACATTTATGAGGATGAGCAAAAACATGGTGTGGAGAACTTATGGCATTCATAGACTGGAACTAGAAACTGGAAACTGGAGACTGGAAATTCGGCGTGGCACACTTATATTGACATGTCCTGTCCTGTTTTTACTCTAGACTCTACACTCTGTGCCCGTATGCTTTCTCAATATGTAAATGGGCTGTGCTGTGAGCTCAACGCTTACATCAAATTCCACATTCCAAATAGATACACAGATAATATCTCTACACTCTAGATTCTACGCATTGAGAGTCGCGTTGGCTCTATGACTTTTTCTGTTGCTTTTCTTACTGTTGAATTTGGGATGCTCTAGAATCTAGAATCTAGTATCATTCTAAATTCGGGTCGAGCGTTGAGCATTGAACGTTGAACGTCGTGCATGAGGATGAGGATGTAACAGAAACAGCAATACATCAGCTGAATGACAGAAAAAAGAAGAATCAGCATCACGCTACCGGAACTTTGACTATCCTTTCAGTTTTAAGCCCAGTCTTGAGACTTGAGACTTGAGCCCTTCTTGCACAAGATTGATGTCTTTCCCGTAAAAAAAGAGAAAACGGAAGAAGCAACACAATATAAAGTTAAAATATACACACAACAATCTATGAAGAAAGGTATCTTTTCGGAATCTAGAATTTACATAGAATCTAACATGTTCTTCCATGCTCCGACACATACAAATTTTACATGAATAAATGAAAGGACGCCACACGCTAACCAAACTTTTTTTTTTATAAGAATCCAAACGAGATGAGGAAGAGGAATTTTACTAAAATTTTACATGAAAACCGTGTTTCTCTATTCTCTATTCTATACATCCATGGAATTGTATTTTTACTATCCCCATCATTTTGCATTTTGCATGTTCAATTCATGTCCATCGCAGCGCATGGTGAGTGGTCAAATTTTTGTATGATATGATGTGATATGACTTTTGATATAAAGATATGATAGGTGAAGAAAGTTATAATAATTTACAAGGCTTATACGTTTTACATTGTACATAATATACACTAGAAATGACAGGACTTTCTACGGCCACAGCCGTAGAAAAAGAGAGAGAAAGTGGTAAACTGAAGAAACTCGACGAGTCTGAAATGGAGAATCTTGAATCTTGAATCTTGTACAAAAAAACTAGATGGATATTTTGACAATCGTGTCAGAAACGTGCTTGGGATTAATAATGAGGTAAAAATCTTGAGGAGATGGAGGAGATGCCGTAGATCTACATCTCAGAAATGATATCCATGTAATTCATATCAACTTGACTTGAACTGAACTCAGACTCCAATTCCAACTCCAACTCCAACTCTGAAGCTCCAACTCAGCTCATCTTAACATCTGAACATCAACCAAAAGTGGAGTCAAAACAGATTCATATCCAAAGCCAAAACCAGAGGAAGAGAGAAAAAAAGATAGAGGCTGGTTTTCGTTCCACAGTTCCGTGTTTGAAGTATCATCACTTGACGTGTTTTATCATTTTGTGGAAAGGAAAACTCAGCTGGCTCATTTTTATATCATGAATCATGAGTTATGAATATAATGTAAAACGTAATATCAGGAGATTGACATACTTTTAAAACTAGAGAAGCATGTAACAGGTTCAGAAACGTGCATTTGAATCTGGCTCTTGGAAAAAATTAGCAATAGAATCCCATCTGAAGAGGAAGCGAAGTAAAAGCCAGGGTTGTTTTGAAATCACAACAATCAACAGTATTGAATTTTCGCCGACTTTTACATCAATGTGAAATTCTTTTAAGTATGTACTTTAAAAACTGTACACTAAATAAATTAGGAAAAGGCGACGGCAAGAGAAATTTGGAAATCATTCCAAGCAGAAACCGGAACGAGAAATAAAGCATTTTGAATTAAATGGTCATCCTTTACCAGATATATGCGTGTATTGTACAGACTCTGTATTACACCAAATACTGAATTCAAAGTACATTTGAAACCGTAGTATCGTCCGACCGGGGATGAAAAATGACAAAGGACAGTTTTTCCATCTTTTAAAAGTACAGAACCGCTCTGAGTTCACAGCTCACACGAATAAAGAATATAGAATATAGAATAGCGCATAGCAAATACCAAAACCAGAACAGAACAGAAGTTGCATGGTAGATTGAGTTAGCAGGTCTAATAAATTTGTGAAATAGAGAAACCCACAATCAAAATGACACTAGACACTAGATACTAGACACTAGAGAAATTTCGAGGAACAGATTCTAAATTCTACAATGTCAGTTTAAATTGGGAAATCAATTTCTTTTCCCGTCCATGTATAGAAAAAAATGCCCCGTGTCTTTTATCTCTCTTTGCTTTCTTTTTGGTTCTCATCCTGGCTTTGTCCTCTGTCTTGACTTTGGCTCTACTTTATTACTATAGCATTTTCTATATCGTGAATAAATCCTTGGTTCTCCGTTCCGGACTTTAGACTTGACTGATTACACATGGAGTCACTTAAATTGAAATATGCTGGATGCTGTGTACGGGATACTGGATACTGGACCATGGCATTGGAATTGTCTTGTTCTGTTCCACTTCTTACTCTCAAAGTATAAATACTACGTAACACTAACAAGTTGGACAGATCAACTTTGTTCCTCCTTTTAAATGAAATAAAACTAGCGATGGACAAAGTATATGTATAAATAAATATTATGTATCTAGTATAGTCGAGTTAAAGTACAACTTTGTTCTTCAGACTGTAAAAATCACAATCACTCAAAGCCACAAAATACCAGAAAATAAATCTACTAAACGCTTTTTGCTTTTCACATATGCGCTTGACTAAAGAAACAATTGAATTTCAATTGTACAAAAAAGCTATTTCAATTTTGGAATTTGAAATTTAAATTTTCAACTTCCGATGGGATATAACAATCTTTTCAAGTTATCCTCTGATCCGAATTTAAAGAAACAAGAGTTAACAAATTCATATATCACTAACCACTTTACATTTAACTCACATTTAAAAATGAGAATTGGTAATAAACTTGTTTCTTTTTAACTTTTTACTCTTCTTTGCCCTATTTAATTTATATCAAAAATGAGAAGGCCTGTTTTTCCTTCGTCCCATCTCTACTTTTATGAGAAAATTTAAATTCGATGAGCATGTGAAACTTACTTTGGATACTACAAAAAATGTGAAAATATACCAATTTTACATACTACAGCAAACTAGTACTAAAATAGTTGAGCAGTTGAGTATTAAAAAGCTTTTTTCCGTCAAAGATGTACCACGTATTTTTTTCTTATTCATGTTCTGCATTCTACTGTCTACTTGCTACTTGCTACTTGCTAGTCTGGCAGTGTAAATCATGTGTGCATTAAAGCAAGAGTAAAAGGATCCTGAATTTTTTTAAGTAGGGAAGAGACAGGAAGTCGTACAAAAGGAAGAGGAGAAAGTCACATTACACATTACACATTAAACAGCACACAGCCCAGAGCACAGAGCACAGAGAAACATGAGTACAGATAAGATTGATACTCTTTTCTCGTCATGAATCAAAAAAGATTAGTCGTATTCCCTTTTCATTCACGTTCGCATTGGACTTGACTGGACTCTTACTCCAACTTCCAACTTCCAGCTTGATTCCACTCCATAAGTCTTTTTAGCTCTCTCCTTCCTCTCTCTTCTCCTTTCTTTATAAACCATTTCGGAAGGAAGATGGAACAAGTAAATTTTTAAACAAGTAAAAGCAATCCTCGATACTTTTTAAATCCTAAAATCTACTTAATACCTAAGACTTTCATCTAATATGTAATATGTAACATGTAACATGTAGAATGTAGAATGTGGAATGTAGAACTTGGATTTAAAATAAATTCACGTGGACTTTACATCATTCAAGACTGAAATTTTATATAGTAAATGGTATATGGATGTTGGTTATTTGAAACTTGGGAAGTTGTGGAGCTTGTGGAACTGTAGTTAAGTTTTAGCTTTTCTTGGTATTATACATAATAGTTATAAATTCTTCAAAGAATATTCAGTCTTAAAACTTAAAAGTTATGAAGGAAACTATATTATATATGTACAATGTACACATGTAAAGCTGGTGATCAAATTGATTCTTCACATTGAAATCTAAAAAACGATCTTTTTCTTGTCCTCTTCATTTTTCATTCCGTGGAATTTTCTTGGATTTAGTTGAAAATCACATCTGGTACATGTACAATGTACAATGTATAAAAAAACCAAGAAGCAAGAGTTTTTCTTGCTTCTATATTTTGTATTTTATATTCTGTATTTTCTGTATTCAGTATTCAGTATTCCGCATTCAGTATGGAATCCATGTTTCTACTTGAGTAATTTTTGCCCGGCTCAGCACTATGACTTAACAATGAACAACGGACTTTGGATACACAAAATAAGATATTATACTCAATACATACAACAAAACACACAAGTTTGAGGGAGAGAGTTAAACATTGAGCACGGAGTACAATGCAGTCAAAAATGTAAATAAAACAGTCAAAAATGATATATACGCCGTACATGAACATACATCTCTGTCCAATGTATCCATTGTAAAATGCACAATGTACATATCATATGTGTGCACTGTGCACTGTGTATTAAGTACTGCACACTTAAAAATAACAGAAAACATTACCATGAAAATGAAAAACTTGCGTATGTATGCCCACAAATCATCACTCTATTTTTTATTTTCCCTTCTGTTTCATATTTCATACGAGCAGAAGATCATGACCGCAGTAATAGGCGATAGACAATACCCACAAAATACAAACAGAAACAGGATTCCGAAACAAAAAGAAAACACTAAACCCAAAAAATTTTTAATTTAGAAACTATGAAAAATTATTATAAATCTAAATCTGAAAAATCAATATTATTAGCTCTTCCATGAATTCCACAGCTTATACATGACAAGTATCATCAAATTTAAAAAAATAATTGACTTGTTGTATTTAGTATTTATTTATTTTGTCAAATCTTCAACTCTTCCCAAAGTGCATGTATAAGTATATTATGTATTATGTATTTCCATGGAAGCGGATCCCTTGGAATTGCAAATTTCTTCATCTTGGTAAAATTCAAAGTACAAGAGTTAAACGTTAAGAGTAGTAAATAAAGAATAAAAAATATAGTAAAAAAATCCACTTGTTCCCTTCCTCTGTTGAACTTTGAGTATTTGCATTCGTCATACTTGAGAAAATATATGCATTGAAAGGAAAAAAGAAGTAAAGAAACCAACTAGTGCAAACTCAACCAGTCTGTCCCCTGCTAATTCCTTTTAGAACCATTTCTACACTCTACACTCTACAATATAGTTTATTCTAGACATGCCAAAAATGTTCCATTAATCTTGTTTTCATATCCATGAAAAAAATGTACATACGTTTTCTCCTGTGGTACGTTCACTTTCTCCTGGAAAAATAAAGTAGGTTATCCTGTATCGTGTATCGTGGGCACTGTACATTGTACATTGTACATGATATGATACTAATACAAGAATCAAAAAGTAGTTGGAGTGTAAATTGAAAGAAAATGTAGGCAGACATCCATGCAGACAATGTACATTTACATTCCACATTCCACATTCTACATCATCGTCTCTCGTCTCTGTCTCCTGTCTACATATTTACTATAAAGTTTTACCTCTCTCTCTCTCTCTCTATCTCTCTGGGAAGAATAAACTTGGGATTTTTAAGACAATTTTGTTTGATACTCAATTGGGACTTTCTTTCAATATTTCTCAATATTCTTCTCCTTTGTATTCCTACTCTGTATTGACTCCCACTTTGGTATATAGTATAATAAAGTAGATCTTGTGTGGTGTCTAGATCAGACGGAGACGGAGATGGAGAAAATGAGTCAAAGATAAGGTTCACATTCAATGTACAATGTACAATGCTCAATACAGGATCTAGTATAGAACATATCTAAATCCATACCTAAATCTACATAATATACAATATACATGTGTAGAGTATGTCTTTGTCAGACCTTGGTTCTTGGTTGTCTCGTTGTTGTTTCGGGTGTACTCAAGTTGTACGCTGTACGAATTGTACGTGGAATGTTGAACAGCGAACAGCGAACAGGGAACAGAGAACAGTGGATGAAGGGCATGCATGAGTTATTTAAAAATTTCCGTCTCTGACATACACGAAATAGGCGAAGTGAAACGTGTAATTTGAATTGAAGTTCTTTTTTTTCCTCCATAAAAACACACTTTGTTCTTGACTTTCTATCAGTACGACATTATGCATTTCAAAAATAAATGCTGTATATTATATTATACATAAATGTGCATGTACAATGTACATTGTACATGTATATGGATTGTAGATTGTAGATTGTAGATACTGATATTGGGTATTGGGTAGAAAGAGAAAGAGTCAGGTAAAAAAGACAGATGGGATGAATATTCTCATGTACATTTATACATATACATATTTACCCGGATGAACATGAATCCTAGATACTTTCCTCTGGTACTTTTCCTTGTACAATGTACCCTGTACAGTGTACAGTGATATGTTAAATAAGGCACATGAGCCATAAAAAGAAGATCTTCAGATCTCTTTTACATACATGCGGTAGTATGTTATGCATAACCCACCCACTTTTACCTCCCATACCTGTAACTGGTACTCGGTGTATGTTCTGTGTTCTGTGCATATGAGCAGTCATGCAAATGTAGATGACATCATGATGTAAGTATACGTATAGAATTTCAAATCGAGAGGAGTTGGAGGAAGAAAGAAGGAAGAAAAGAAAGGGGCCATATGATAATATTTTCTCAACTGCCAACGATATGTAATGTGAGAGGAAAGGAGATGAGATAAGATAACAGGAGAGGAAGGAGGAAGAAATAGGAAAAGAGGATGAGATGTATTTCTACTTCTATGTTCTATGTTCTATGTTCTATGTAAAATGTAGGATGTTGAATGTAGCTGGATTGGAGAATACATACATATATATGCAGCTCATAGGAATAGGAATTCCAAAGAGGACTCTCCTTTCTCCCGTCTCTTCTTTTCTTTCTTTTCTCTTTTCTTGTTCAAAGGTGAAGTGAGAAGGAAGTCAGAGTCAGAGACAGGGACAGAGTCAAAGTCAAAGGGAAGATGAGAAAAAGCAAGTTGAAAAGAAAATAAAGAACAAGAGCAAGAACAGGAACAGAAACAGGAATACGAGTAGGAATACGAGTACGACCAAGAATAAGAATAAGAGGAAGGAATTGAGAATAAAAGAATTGTCTTTACCAGTGAGAGGCATATGGTTTCCCGCTTGAAGAAAGCCAGTTCCTTCTGCTCGACTAGTTGCAAATGCGCTTGACAACGTGAGTAGGAGAAGGGAAAACTGAAGGCGAATTGGTAGACATCTTCTTCACGATCAAATGCAAATGCAAAAGATAAAACATAGTGATTTCGATGTTCCGGTGACTTGTGGTAGTAGACGTAGCGTTGTGGAAGACGTTGCCTGAAACAAAAATCCATCAAAAATAAGAAAAAAAAAGTTTCATAAGAGAACAAAAAAAATGTAAAAGTAGAAAAAAGAAAGTCTTACATATGTATTAGTTTTTACAATACATGTGAAAATACACGTGTAACATCTAATATCTTGCAACTATACATACTATGACTTAATTTTTAATGCATATTTGATATTTGAACTCTGGTCTTCTGATTTTTGTACCTGACCAATTTCTTGAGTTTGCTAGTAGTAAACTCCACTTTTACTTGACTGTCCTTTTACTTTTATGTTACGTATTGCACAAAACATGTGTTAGAAAAAGCTTTAGGACAAAAGTAATTAAAGCATTTTCTGTATTCCGTGGTAA
This sequence comes from Sminthurinus signatus, assembly GCA_019776565.1. NCBI lineage: Eukaryota > Metazoa > Arthropoda > Collembola > Symphypleona > Katiannidae > Sminthurinus > Sminthurinus signatus. Next base: position 21,711 of record JABASP010000538.1, read on the forward strand.
TATTCTGTATTTAAAATGAACAATTTTTTGAGTTGCATTGCAATGAAAACTTTGGACTTTCAAAGCTGGCCCTGTGCGTTTTTTACTTGAATACAATTTACATGACATTCAATGATATTCACACATTTTTTGTTTGCTTCTTTTGAGTTGCAGTTTCTTCTCTTGAATTTTCAGAACTTTATGTACTTTTTGTTTATGTACAATTTATAATGTAGATTCAACGCATGTGAATAAAGATGAACGAACGAGAAGCGCAAGAATCAGGTTCAGATTTGTATTTACATTTTTTGTTTCAAAGAAACTTTCCTTTCATGTGTTGTGTATTTTGTATTTCGTATTTTGTATTGTGGTTCTTTATATTATAAGAGTGCTCGAGTTTATCCATTTCCTCAAGCTCCCTGGATCATGGAATGTCATTTTATATACATCCTACATATCCCTTGAAATGGAATGGAATGGGTTGGTTTGGTCTGGTTTGGAGTGGGATCTTCTGGAACCCGGAATTTGAAATGGTAACATATCCATATCTGCATAATATTCAAAGAAAATCTTATCCACTTGACGCTGTTTGGCAAGTAAACATATCTACATTTCTACATAAATCTGGCTCACATTTTCCCTTTGTTTTGTTCTTTTGTGGCATTTTAAATCCACTCAACTTTCCCTACCGCTTTCCTCTTTCCTATTTTCTGCTTTGGACTTTAGGCCATTTTACCATTTTACCGTTTACCGTTTACCCCTCTCCTTTCTTCATTTCTATTTTCTACTTTCCACACTCTCAACTCACAAGCGCATTTCTTAAAACCACCCTTCCTATTCCGTTCTATTTTACATGTGTGCTCCTCCTTGATTCTTGCTCTAGTGTATGCAATATCTGTATCATCTGTATTCTGTATGTATAATGTACATTGTACAGTGTACAGTCTATCTCAATTTTTAACCGCTGGCATTTTCTTTCCCCATGGAGACTCTGGATGCTCAATTCCGTATGCTGTATGCAAATGATACCTTTAGTTTACGTATTTGTTGATGTTGTTGTTTTACTCAATTTCAGAGAATGAATTTCAAAACATTCAGACTCCAAATATAAGAATGAAAGAAAGAGCAGAGACAGTCTGTTTATTTAGTTTCTAGCTTCGAGCTGCTAGTTTCGAGATATCTTGAAATGTGGAACAGTCGTAGCTTTTGTATTTATTGTATGCATTTTTCTTCACCTCACGTTTTTGCAGTATCTACTAAAATCTACCATCTACAATCTACATTGCTGTTCGAAATGGTGGGAAATGCAGTATTATGTAGGCTAACTTTTGTAGTATGTAAAATTGAGGGGTTTCTTTCAAGGATAAGGATGAGGAATGAAGAAACTCTTTGAGAATTAACCAGTTTTATAACAAGTAGATTTATTTATGTTAGAAATGTAATAAACTCCAAACTCAGAAGTTTGCAGGTTTTTTCTGCAACGTTTTCTTGCACAATGAACAAGGTAGTAAAAATTACTAACAAGACAGGAAATAGACAATAGACAGAGTTTGATATGAAAAATAGAATGAAACTGTCTGAAACTTCAAAACTTGAGAAAAACAAGAGGATAAAACTCACTTAAAATTGTAATGAAGCATCCTGCTGCAACCTTACATTTATTTATTTATTACGCAGATGACATGGACAAAAAAAAGGGAGAGAGAAGTGATCATTTCATAATTCATTAAACGTCACGGTGAGTTGAGAGAAGGTTGAATTGTTGATTGTTGAGTTTGTGTATTTTCCAAGTAAAAATACAAGGACAATATCTTTTTCTACTTTCTACACGCTGACAAAATTCCTTTAGTACATCCAACTTTTTGAGCTATATGAAGGGAAAGAATTGTAAAACCGTGGTGTTCTCGCCTTCATTTCTTCTTTATGTCAAGCCCAAAGATTTGAAATAAATAATAATTTACGGTATCAGAATGTCAAAAAAACGAAGCTTTGTTTGATTTCACCGTCAACTGGTAAAATGAGATAATTTGCTTCTTGACCAATTAAACAAAACAAGTATCTAAACAGACATGTCTCGCTTTGTTTGGTCAAGTTTGTTTTTCTTTCCCAACTCAAAAACCCTAAACTTTGATATGAAATTTTTAAAGTACAATCACAAGGAACGGGAAAGAGCACACGGAAAAAGGTATTACACACAAAACTAAACTTTTACTTATCATCATTGATCTCATGTTCATTTTGTATTTTGTATTTTGTTTGGTTAAAAAGATAGCGGAAGTGTTTTTGCGTTCCACTTTCCACTTTTCCCCTTTTGCGTTCTACTTCGTTTTCCTGTTGCATGTTGCATTCAAAATCATACTCGTAATCATAATCATGATACTCATGCTCTAATTATTCTGGTGCCTTGAAATCAGCTATGAATTCCCCTTGAAGGGAATAAAATGTAAATGGTAATGAAATTATGCAAGAGGGAGATTAATTACATTATTCATGAGTAAACGTTTACCTTTCCCCTCTTTTTATCTCCAGTCTTCCGCTAATGCCGCTCCTCTTCTATTTTTACATGTGTATGAAGAAGAAGAGGCTTTAGCCATTAACCATTAGCACCGTAAAGAGTACCGAGTACGGAGAGCAATACAACGAGGTTTGATGATGATTCCCTAAATGAACGAATGACGAATGAAAAAACTCGTGTGCATTAAGGTGCGCAAAGTTTTGGAGTTTTGGAGTTTAGGAGATTCTATTCAGCTACTAGAATCTAGAATAAGACCAAGATCAAGATCCAGACCATGGAAACATTTACTCTAATACATAGTACATAGTGCTCGTAGTTTGAAGTTTGAAGTTGGAAGGTTGAAGGTAGTTGGAGGGAAAAAAATGTAGTTGAGCAACACATTTTGTTACACTTGAAAAACTTTTCCTATTGGATTTTCCTATTAGAAAAAGAGGAGCTAAAAGAAAGAACGGAAGAGCGTACACAAGATGAAAAGAAAGAAAGAAGACAGAGAGAAAGACGGTAGATTTGAAAGTACAGTGCAGTAGCTACAGGTGTGCTAACAAGAATACATAATACGTTGGAGAACAGTAGTATAGGAGAAAAAATTGTACTCGTGAAAAAGAAGACACTGACTTGTGAGTTCAGTTGCATTTGTTCATATAAATTGTACATACAAAAATACATGTATATATATGCATTTGACTGGAGAGTCCAAAATATTGCTTTATATAATAACACATTTAAATCCATCCATCGGTAACAGTTTGAGCTGTTAGTTTATGAGTACCTCAAAACTCAAAACAAGTGTCATATTCATGACTTTGGTGGCCTAGCTATACGAGTTTTTGAATAAATAGATCGGTGCATACGCGTCACATCCAAAAACTGTCGTATATCTTTACGTAATTAATTAGACCACCCAAGTAAAAACTCCAAGCTGAAGTAGTGAATACTGAATACACGTGTGAAATAAATAATTCAGCCAACCACCAACCATCAACAGTAATACAGCTACTGGAGTCATGGAATATGGATTATTGAGTATTGAGTACTTTGTTCATAATGCACTCAAAAGACTATAGCGCCCACAGCCCGCAGTGCATATAAACTACAGAGCCATTAAGATGGGTACTAAATTATGCACCATCAATAGATTAGTGATATCCAAAAGGTTGAGGGATATTACCGCATGTATGAAAATCAACCGTTAATAGCAATAATTATCCATCCTACAAAAGTAATAATGATGATAATAATAATTACTGGAAATTATGTACAACTTGTATAAGTAAATAATACTGACCACTACTTTTACTAGAGTAACAAGAGTAGAGGTATATTTATATAACGTAGGACTGCAGCAATACTTACAAAGATAGTTAATACATAAGAGCTCATATATAATAATTAATAGAGGAGTCTCAGCAACTTCTAATTCAGGTCAAGCTTTTGTGTTTTAATTGTTAGTATTGCGTAATTGATGTGAATGAAATAATGATAAAGAGTGTCATATTTGTAAAAGCATTTATATTTTGCATAAAACTCTCTTGTCAATTAAATTTCTCGCTGATGGTCATGTTTTTACTCGTCTTAAAAAGTAGAATAGGAATACAAGAAAAGTGACCTTTGGCGTTTTACCGCGTACATGTCTCTGCAAGTACACTGTAGTCATTTCGTTTTGGTTCTATATTCACATAATGGAGCCCAAGTTTTTGATAAAAAAATGTATACCAATTCAGAATTCGGAAATACTATCACTATTCTGTATATTATAATTTATAATGTACATTTTGCATACTATATGATTAAAAGCATACATTTGATTTTCTACCAAATGCCAAACGCCAAACACAAGACACATGGAACTTTCTTTTCATCCGATTCCTCTTACTTTTTCCTCCTGCTAAGTCTTTGACGGAGCTCATATTTTGATGACGCGTGTATTATATCTTTTGAAAGATAGATAGCTGAGTACATTATAAGAAAATAGGTATACAGTAGCCCTGTAATGTACAATGTACCGCTACCTAATCTATACCCACATGTATGCAAACAAAGATGTAGGATGTAAGATATTTATCATGTGAGGCATAACGTAATATTTTACATCATGGTGATAGGACGTCCAACCAACCAATTCCATCTACTTCACATGCATGAACTTACTTTTGATTGTGCTGAGAACAGCAATAATATTACACGAACGTACGATTGCCAATTTCGAATTGCTTATGACTTTCACATTCGACCGTCTTGAATGTACAAACTACGATTTAGATTCTAGATTCCATATTCTACATTCTACATTCTACACCGTACACTCTACGCTCTACGTGCATTTGATATCTCATGGTCGTTTCCATTCCCATTCCCAATCCCATTTTCCAGGATCCAGAATACAGAATACAGAGTGTACGGAAAAAGGAACACAGAATGCAGAATACGGAAATACGGAAGACGGCGGAAAGGAAAATAAAATAAAATTCAAATTTTAAATTGCAAATGCTCAACTTAACTTAACTGAGCTCAACTCAGCCCTGCTCGGCAAATGTTTTCCGCTCTATTCAAATTTTTGGTCTGCATTTGAGTTTTTCCTACTTCAACCTCAAAGCGCGGAAGGAATATATTATTTTTACATTTCACATGTTATTCTGTACAATTCTGTACAACGATCAACGATCAAGGATGCATTATTTTTTTTGCTTTGCTTTGCTTCAGGCTTCAGGCATCTTGTACTTCTACTACCATCGTACTAAAAGCTCACAAAAAGGCCTGTCCATTTTTTTTATTATTTATTTTTTGTTGTATAAAAAGTATAGCAGAAAGAAAATGAAACAAAACCCAAGTAAAGCGTAGTCCAATTCTTCTTGAGATTCAGATTTACTTCTGATCTACTACAACTTTCTTATAAATGAAACCAACTATCTAAAGAATAGAAACTGAGACTGAAACTTGTGCTGCTACTTGAATTTAAATTTGAATTTGAATAGTAAAATGAAAATGAAAAACTAGCATGTAATATGTAATACATTTGATATCTTTTGAATTCAGTACCAGGAATTAATCTTGTAAACTTGAATCATAATATCTGTATTTTATGTAAAAAAATTGTTATAAAAAATTCTGGTCAGCGTTTCTTGTACAATTTGTACATTTTTAAAACTAAACTTTATATGTATCATATTTAACTTGAGATTTTCCATTTGACTCAGGATTTCTAACTCAGGATACTTTAGTTATAGAATTAGAATTGGATAAATCTAGGTTATAATGAGGGTGAAAAGTTAGATGTCCGTACAATGCACACTGCACGATGTATAATGTATGTACAAGAGTGAATTGGAGACACAGATGGACACTGGATTCGGATTTGGATTTGGATTTCCTTTGGGCTTGTAATCTTCCATCTGTAATATATGGAATAATAATAACATTGCATTTACTTTATCATTGTGCTCCCTTCAGCCGGTGCCGTGATTTATGACTCACAAGCACCATTGCACTAGGCCCCGCGTCTCTAAAGTCATTCCAATAGAAAATAGAAAATGGAATGTGTACAAGAATGAGAAAATACGACTGCAGGAATGGACAGACACATATGTGATATCTGATGTTTATGCGTCGCAGGTCCAAAGTCATTTTACAAAGTAACCTAAAAACTACGTACATATGGTATCTTTCGATTCTTCATCAACAGTCAAGTTTTAAGAGTAACCACTTTCCACCACATTTCAATTGGATGCTTTCTCCATCCAATTTAGCCCTTATATTTTATATGAAGCGCATAAAATGTTCACCGTATTCCTAGTTTTAATATTTGCAGTTCCATTTTTAAATTTCTTAATAAATAAAAATAGCTATTAGAAATACCAAAAATATTACCATTTTGGACGACTAGACGTTTTCACCAAAGGTGTCATCCCATCACGAAACAGGGTTTTGATTTTGCACAAATTCACAATGTTGAAGATTACTCGCTGTACAAATAAAACAGAGACAAAAAATTATTATTAGATAAAGTTGTCCTTTGTTTTTTATCATGTTTAATACAAGCAAGACAAAAAGTGTAATTATACAAAATAATAATCATAAAGCACAACACATGAGGAGTGAGCAGATGATTATGCGCACAAAAGATTTTGCAATATAATAGGAAATAAAGTAATGAAAAAATATGTTATCTCGAGTCATTTAATGTTCATTTTCTAAATTACAGATGCTTTTAGCACTGTCTTTTTAGAAATGAGAGAAAGAAAGTCTGATTTCATTCATTTCCTCTTTTTGGTTGTGAGAAACAAAATATTATTGTATTGTGTAGTTGTAGTTTTGTTCCATCATCGGAATACTGTTTTACATCGTACTACTGCTAAGATTTATCCATTATCCATATAATATACAGTATGCATTATGCACATTTGTTTCATCCTTCTCTTTACTATTACTTTTACTTGTGGAGGAAGGAAAGTGTTGAAAACCCAAAAGGCGAGTACCATCATAATATAACATTGCACATTGCTGTTGCTTTCTCCTTACTCCCTACGAGTGGAACAAAAAATAAAGATGGAAAGAAGGAAAAAAAGTAGGAAAGATAACATAACAAGTGTGTCCGTCCATGTTATTATAAGAGTGAAAAAGAAGCAGTATTTTTTCACAAATGTCTTTTCTAACATCCTGTCCACACACACACACACACACACACACACACACAAAGACACAGACGATGAGCATGATGATGTGTAGTGTGGCATACATAAGTGGAAATATAAATTACGGATGTGTTCGTGTAGAGGATGGTCCGTAGTCGGTAGTCGGTAGGTGACGAGAAATGGAGAAGGGAGAAAGTGCGAGTAGAGTGTGATGAACAGAAAGAGGATGAAAATGAAGGGGGAAGAACGGATGACGAAGAGATGGAGAAAAACAGGAAATAACTAGAAAAAATGGAGAAAGTTATGCTTTGTTGATGAATGCCCATCTGTTGTTGGGCTGATGGGAGTGGCATCTTTCCTTCAGACCTTTATTGTCCCAATTACTCATAGACTACTCAACCACTGGAAAACTCTGTACTCGGTGTTTCTATTCTTATTTCGTATCGGTATCACACTCCACACTAACTGACCCTAACTTTTACTCTCTCCTTTTCAGACTTGAATTCGGATTGAGATTCGGATTCGGATTCGGTTTAGGAAAAATGAGAAAATAGTCAAATTTTTCACGAAGAAAACTTTACAGAACCAAACAAATGGTACAAAATGATCTCTTTTTCCTTTCTTCCCTCCAAATTTCAACTATCTCATCAAGTTTTAAATTTTAACCAGTCCGAAAGAATACAAAAAAAGTACAGACTTTACTCATCACGCTCTTGAATCCCTATGAAAAACCAACTAATGAAATAAAAACATGCTGCTCAAAAGAAAATCTAAAATCTTGGCAATGACAAAGTTAATTTAATGTGAGAGTGGAAGGGAGACAAAGGACAAAAAGACAAAATGTGCTTTAGGTTTTTTATTTTTTATTTTCCATCTTTAAAATTCCCCATTTTTTCCCTTCCATCTTCCTTTCTGTTTTGTGTTTTGAGGGGACGCGTAAAGTGTAAAAAAAGTTACGAGGGCTTAAAATAAAAAATTTACACTGTGCGTGTCATTGTTACATATATGCACATTGTAGATGGTACATGAATGGCTAAGAAATTCGAAGAGCAAAGTACAGGCTACAGACATAACGCCATAGAAATGCAATTGGTGCTTGGTGCTGTGGCGCTGTTCAAATTTCTTAGCCAAATGTAGCGAAAGGATGAGAATTCGTCGTACTTTCTCCCCTTGTTTTTATACTTTTTTGCGTCCTCTCTTCTGTGTCTCTGGTCTCTGTGTCCTGTGTCGTAGAAGGCTTTACAAATTTCATTGTGCAATACAAACCCTTGGTAGTTTATGTCTACTTTTTATATTTTATACTTTATACCCATTCTCAATTTCCCCTTTCGTATCCATAACAAATATTATGTACAATAAAAAAAAGAGTGATGAATCCCGTTGCCTGTATTTCAGCTATTTTCATCTCTACACAGTATATAGCACAAATATTATATAGGTATACGCATACATATATGTATACAAATTAACCATATAGCTATATCCACATACTGTTTACGCACAAAGCAAGACAAAACGGGTAGAGGAAATTAAGCAAAGGAGAGAGAATGAAATGATTCAAGTGTAGATTGTAGATTGTAGATCAAGACGCTTTTGATGTATCTTCCAAGATGTAGAGTGTAGAATGTAGAGTGTAGAATGTCGAGTGGTAGATGAGTCAACAAGAGTGGAGGGAGAAGGAGAAGGAAGGAAAGTCCATCATCATGTTGATGATGATGAAGAATAAGATGGAGAAGCAACAGCAACTTATTATCCTAACTGGAGTGAGAGGAGGAATAGGGTCATTAAGATGGAATGAGCCATGACTCTGATAGTCTCTTGTGAAAGGAGCCCTTTTATTACGAAACATTAGTCGTATCCGTCTCTAGACTAGAAAACTAGAGACTAGAGACTCAAGAATCCAGGCTCCTCTCACGACTCGCCAGTTTTCTACACCTCTTTACTAGCATACAGACATAGTACATAGGTACTTTTCCTACACAAAATCCATGCGTATATATGTATACAAGCTCTTTCATTTTCTTTTACTATCATTTATTTCAAAATAGCAACTAAACACCAAACTCCTTTTGTTCAAGTATATTTTAGATATGCCTAAAATAAATGCTTTACGTGAATTTCCACAAGTGCATTATAATGACTAAAGGTAGTTGAGTCATTTACGAATGATAAGAAGTATGGAGTTAAAAAAAGCAAACAGGAATAAGCATTGAACATGGTAATGGTATATGATGTAGTCTGTTTTATTCTTTACTGTACAATGAGTCCGTTTTAATCTGTGAAAATGAATTCTGGAGTGGAAAAATAAAAGAAAGATAACGGAAGTGAAAAAGTGCATCAGTTTCAGTTTCAGAACCATTACAACCTCGAATCTTAAAACTTGAATCTAGAATCTAGAATCTCGAATCTAGAACTTAGACACAAAACACTAGCTAAACAAATGAAGGGGGTTTGAAAAATCCTGTTTGTGAATTCTTCACCAAGTCCAATGGCCATTTATCATGTTGTCTCTAGATTCTAGTCTGTGCTACAATGGAAGCAGGAAGCAGCCAAGAGCCAAAAGCCTACTCAGCTCCTTATGTTTTTGGCACAAACTTACTCATCTCCTCTCTCTCTCTTCCTACACTGCCCTGTATAACTTTGTGAAACAAAAATTCTTGATTGTGTATAAAAGTGGGGAAAAGGAGGACATGTGCAACATGCTTGACTATTTCTTGTACAGTTTTGCACAAGTTTTTTTTAAACTCTACCTCATCTCTTTTGCTTGTAAATTCAACAAGGATATGGAAATCATGAAAGGCTACAGGTAGTTTTGTAAATGTAGGCCTCTGCATTTTACATTTTATGCAGATCTATCACTTTCTCTTTTCATCCACTTTCACTTGACTTCATAAACTATAAGAAACATTGATCTTTTTTAAATGTTTCGTAAAGCTTTTTATGGATAAAATTTCACGTTCGTAATCGTAATAATGATAAATTCTTCTCAATTCTCAACTTTGGCTTAAACTGTACACTGTACATACATAATATTATGCTAGATTCAAAATAAGAGAAGGGAGAATTATAAAGTTATATGTTAAGTTGTACAAATAATCAACAATAAAAACATTCACTGTAGCATAAAGATTTTGGTCACCAGTCACCAGTTTCTTATTGTCTAAAGTCTCTTGTAAATTATAACCCGTTTGAGCAATAATGAAGATTGTAGTGTCAGGACTGTGAATAAATACTCAGTATATTTTTAGAGAGAAAGGGAGATGGCTGCATTTTCACATTTCACATTTCGTGGAAGAGAGTTATAATAGACTAAAGCATTTCTTGGGTTTGCAGCAAACTGACTAAAGAATAGACTATGTAACATGTACAACGTACAATGTACAAGGTACAAGAGGAAAAGAGGGGAAGGAAAGAAAAAAGACACAAGTTTCCAGGATTTTCCTATTTTGTTTCCTTGAGGAATTGCAAGAGTCTTTTTGGATAGTGAGGAATGAAATTGCAGATATCTTTCACTGTCTCAGAACCATTCAAGTGAAAATCTGCACAGACAACTTGCTTTTTCTTACTCATCTCTTTTCCTCTCTCTCCTTTTCCTCGGGTGCCATCCAAACAGACAGAGATAAGGGGGAAGAAAAAGTAGAAACTGTATGAAAGTACTCTATCTATCTATCTATCCATCTATGTAGTTTCTTGTACATAGCTCTTAGGACTAAGACCATTGTAGATTTTATCCAGTTTTAGCCAGGTTATGAGTCAAGATAAGTGTTTAACACCTACACTAGAAATCTAACAATAGCTAAACAATAAAGAGTAAAGAATGAAGAAGCTTAAATACAAGAAAAGAATGAGAAGTTTCTCCCAAACAAGGAGAATGAAAGAGTCAAAGACAGGATTTTACAGAACACCCATGTTTAAAAAATATAGTTATAGTTTTTACTACAAGTATTGATCATTGCTTATCTTTTATCCTTGGCTCTTTTAATTCTGGACAGAAAGATAGGAAAAAGAGTTTCATTTTTAAAAAAAAAATTGTTTTGCTTTTACTTTACTTTGGATGTAGAGTTTTTCTGATAATGTATCCAAATAGTTCAAAAGGTTTAAAAATAAAAAATAGATAGTTTATAATTCAAACTTTATGTTTGGCGCTAGAAAAAAGGAACGCGAAGGATAGAAAAATACATGGTTAGATATCCTTGTTGATTGTTCATTGGTAGTTGGAGGAATGAAGCAATAAAGCACAAAGACATAACTTTGCCTGTCACTCTGTCTCATGTAGGCTTTGATAGAAACTAAAGTGAAATGAAAGGAGTGGAAGAGAAGAGGAAATCTCATGTGTCATTGTGTCATGCGATGAGTAAGGGAGGTGAGTAAGTACATGTAACATAAATATGGTTAGAGATGAAAGAGTTACCTGATCCGTCCGAACATTGTCGACAACAAAGTTGAACCACAGTCTGTAGCGAGGATTACAAGTGTCAGGACGTATGAAGAGATCGTACTCGTACTCGGAGATGAAATCCACCCGCCCCAAGTTACCTGCAACATCAAACATACATGGTATAAAGAAATAAATGAACAGGATTTTATATGAACGATACACAAGATAAATACATATAAAACATACATACATACGTGAATCAGAAAGCATGAGCACTCCACTTTATCACCATTTCCGAGTCTTTGGAAAGTCTTTTACTTTGGCAATTGTACATTGTACTTTGTAAATCACAATGAAAACGAAGGCCAATCTTGGGGTTAGCTCTAAATTTAGTTTGTTCCTTTGTTCATTTTTCTACAACTATTTGAAACTGATTTTGAAACAATCACCCTATTTTCACCTTTCATCAATCATCATGATCCTCGCATTTATGGGTAATTTAAAGCTATGCGGAAATTACTGTGTGTGTATGTATGTGTGTGTTTGAAACCCGAGATTCTGGGTTGCCTTTGATGTAGAAAAATGAGCAGCGATAACAAAACGTGTGTTTTTGTTTTTGAGTGTACTCTTTTATTTTTAATTGAAAGAACAACATAGCTTGTAATCTCCTAAGAAAAAACATTTACAAAATAGATGATGATTATACAGCACGTAATTTTTTCTTTCACTCCATTTCTCTCCTGTTATTTTTTTAAAAGTGGAGACTTTACAAAAAAGTAGCAGTAAGGAAAAACTGGTGAAAGCAGAGATTTTATTTTCCAAAATCACTTTATTTTTCTAGATTTCTTTCTTTTTTTTTACTATGGCTCACGGGCCGAGAAGTAAAACTGGATAATTACTAGAAATTTATGGTACAATTCAAAACGTGCTTTAATTTTGTATTCTTTATTTTGTAAGGAAAATCTGCCGTTTGCATGCATATGCCCTAAAAAAATCTACACTGTTCCTGACAATAACAAAGCACACATGAAAAATTACAAGAGTTTCAACACTCGTCGTTATTACCAAAATGTACATTGTACCATGTCTAATTCCATTATTCTACGTTATATTATTTTGACTACGTGCTACTTACTGTTTCAGTCGTTCAATCTGTGCTTAAAATTTTGAAATGTAGGAAATAAAAAGAGAGCTGCTGGCTAATTAAGGAAAACTTTGTAAGAGATAATGTCCAAAACATTTTGTACTTGAAAGAAATGATCACCGTATAGTACATTTAATTACACTTGGTTTCCCTTTTTATTTTGGAATTACATAATACAGCCTTTCGTTTTAGACGATCAAGTTTTAGAATGTAATGAGCAGAAAATCACGCAGTAATTTGAATATCTTAATTTTGACTGCTGGTGAAAGTACAATACAGATATAAACATTGCATCACTAAAAAGGTACTAGTACCTTTAAAAATAATAATACTGGATTCGAAGGAATTCCTACAATATTCTACAATGTACACTAAGGAAAATTTCATACCAGCCAAATTGCATGATCTTTGGATTTGAGTGAAACTACTAAAGAATTTATTAATACAATACTGACTAGAGTAGAATAATGAATTGTGGGATGAATCATGATGTGACGTAGTTTGGTTAAAGCTACTGACCGGAAACCAGAATGATTTGAATGAATTCACATTTCCGCTTCTTCAAATCAAGATTTTAAATGGGAAATAATGATAAGCGTACGTATTAAGTAGGTTTGAAAGATTATACATGGTTCATGGTGCATACAGTATATAAAGAATTGTAATAATACTAATTATGATTTACACTATATGATTTATGATTTCACTGGAAATTTAGTCACTTTCCAACTAATTGGACAAGGAAGTGACAAAGCTATACAAAACAAAACATTGTTGCTCATAAACTTTTCTATCTTCCATTCAAAATTCAAATTCAATTGCATTTGTTTACATTTGGGCTTAAAGTTGAAATAAATAGTTTTCCAAAGTTGGTCTGCGTGAGTTAAAAATCTAAATCGTGACAAAGCAAGATTTTAAAAATTAAAAATCGTGTCGTAAATTGGAGTACGTTGGACTAAACTTGACTAAGCAATTCTTCTTTGTTGAGCTTAAAGTATGTGTCTCACATTGCCCTTGTTGCCGCTTCAATTCACCCCAAGCATTATTTTGCTAGAGTCTTAGAGTTTTTGCCCCATAGGCCATAAATATGTAGTGCAAAGCGCAAAGATTCAAACGGGTCAAGAGACAGAAATTTGGATCTGTAGTTTGTAAGCTATGCTACCCCGAAGTTCATCACGTATTAATAATATATACATGAACGTGTAGAGTGTAGAAGCCTACAGATGCAGATACAGAAGACAGATGCATAAACTCAGCTAATGATTTACTCTACAGAGATATTAAAAATTTACATGGGTGTAAATCCCATATCCGTCTAAAGCTAAAATGAATCCTGGAGTGAGGAAAGAATCATGTTGATAGTAATTGGACATGAAAGAGATGATGAAACATGGAGAATGTAGAATGTAGAATGTAGATCCTACATGTAGGGATGATGTGGCGGAAGTTGGAGGATGGATGGCTGGATGGATGGAGGATCAGGGCTGAAGGACAAGGAAGAAAGCAAACGTATGTTGTGTGTTGTGCTCTAGACACTAGACACACAAATGTATACATACTTTATACATACATACATGCATTCTTGATGGTGTCTATTCCTCGCATCTGATCCATGAAATTCGAGTGATCTTGTTAATTCACGGTCCCTTTGTCTCCCTGCACAATAAAACCACCAACCAACTACCAGCACCAGTGCCATTACCAGTACCAGTACCAGGATCAGTACAAGAAGTAATGTAACTTTTGTACTCTGTGTCTCATTTTCTCTTGTACATTGTACATTGTACAGTGCAAATTCTCGTTATCGTATCCTTGGTTCATTCGTTGGTTAGCTCAGCTTGTCACGTCTGGCTCTAGTAGAGCCTGAAAATCGCTCTTTATACTAACAAGTAACAGCTACATTATTCTATTATCAATCCTATCCCATTCTCCTCAATCCCATTCTTCTCTTTTACTTTCACCATTTCTCTCCGTCCTTCCTTCTTCCTTCTCCCTTCTCCCTTCTCTGTTCTCTGTTCCTTGTTTCGAGGCTTCATTCTGCGGATTCTCATATTGACAATCCCGTGTGATCAGATAATACATGAGGCTTTTGTTTGATTTTCATTTAGTTTTTCTCCAAATGCAGCTGGAATACGCTTATAAATAAACCTACATACATAAATCCATGCATGTATATCACACATGCCATCTCTTTTGCTCACATCTATGGTGATCTCAACAAATAGAAGATAAGCCAACTCAACTCATATCTACATTCTACATGTATGTACTTTGCAGATATTGTACAGATATTTTACTTTGTTGTCCTGCAAATGAATTAAAACATGCATAAGTCTGTGCAGTGTGCAGTTATTTATGAATATATGTGATGTCCAATGACATGGGACTATGGATCACCATTGGAACATGAGTGTTTTTCCTAAATTAAATCCTAATTTTTAATCATGCTTGGCTATGTAGATCATCCAAATGGAAGGGAATTTCCAAATCCACAAAGCACCAACCATGAAATTACACAAAAATCAAGCACGTCCATTCAAGTGAACTTCCAGTTTCAGTCCCAGCTCCAGTCAATATTAAACAGCTGACAACTAACAACTAACAATCGACTCAATATTAATTGAAACCGTTCCTTAAAACTCTCATTTTTTTTACGAAAAAGAAGAAAAACATCACAAACATTGCTGAAACGAGGTACAAAACACAATTGTGCAATCCAGAAAAGTTTCAAAAGAATTAAAAGAAGGTCAAAACTCAAAGGATGGAAAATTTGTAAAATGCCGCATTCGACATGTGTGTTATAAATATATACCGATCGGATTTTTTGGATTTTGTATTGATCAAACTTGGTAGCCATCGGTAGCAGTGCTGTGTTTCTTTTTTAGCAGCATTTTTAGCAGCATTTTATACATACAGACGCAATGTACAATTTACAACTTACAACTTACAATGTACGATACATCAAAGATTTATTGAAGCATGTGTGCTTACAACATGTTTCATTGGACGTAATTGAAAATTGAAAAGAAATTAGATGCTATCCACTTCAAAGAATCAAAACAGGAAGTTATGGCTTGTTTAGTTTGGGGCATAAAATATTAAGTATGAAGTATGGCTTTGATTTTGACTTTGACTTTGAATTAACTATTTCCAACAAGGAAACTATCTTGGTCGTCACCAGAACCCCGAACAGAACACCAGAACACTGAGAACAGAGGACTGTACAAGAAAAAACTAAGAGGTTCTACATTCTACTTTCTACATTCTACAACCTACAACCAAGTTAACGAAAGAAAGAAAGAAAGAAAAAAGGATGGAAGAGCAAGAATTAGATGAGAGAATGGGGAGAGAAGAAACAAGATGGGGATGAGTATGAAAAGACTTTGAAAGGAAGACGACGTCGACGTCAAAAGGAAAGAGTTAGAAAAACAAAGAAAAAACAAAGGATGCATGTGACAAAGGCAAAGAGTATATTGAAGAAGTGTACAGTGTACATTGTACATCTGACACTGCACACAGGCGGAAAGGGGCGAAGAGAAGGAAGGAAGTTAGTACTGCAGATAGAGAGATTCCTCATCCGCACTCACTCACTCATTTGCTTTACAATGCTCATACAAACGTACATGCATATATATATGTATATATATGTATATAATATGTAGGCTGACTTGCTCCATGTTTTGTCTCACAAAAGTAACACTACCAACACTACAATAAAAAGAAAGCGAGTGAAAGTACAAAAGTAACTGAGAGTACGTTTGAGACGATGGAAACAATTTCTTGTGATCTGATGAGGGGAAAGTAAAAAAAAAGAAAGAAGAAAGAAGTTGCTTTTAATTTTTTTTCCTACATGACTACAAACGACAGAACTCAAGACTACCGACTACCGACTACAGACTACATGGAACATGGAGCTCGTAACTAGTCTAGCTAAAAAGTAAAAAGTCGTAGTCAGTTTTGTACTTTTTTTTCGTCGATATAATATATAACGTATAATGTATATTGTACATGGATCTCCTTGTCTCTCTCCTTACGAGACAAGAGACTAGAGAGAAAAGAAAACAACAAGTCCTCCGCTTGAGTGTTCAGTGAAACATTCACTATGGTATATCTACTTCATTAGGACTTATATCCCTATTAGTATTATATTATTCCTATTACACTGTCTTTTTTCTTTCCTTTTTCTTGTTTTTGTAGCAAGTATCTCAAAAAAAGGACAAGGACCCTTTCTTCTTCTTTTTTTATGCCTTGACACATGAAAGATACAGATATACAGATATAGATATAGATGTAGATGTAGATGTAGATGTGGAAGCGACAGTACAATACATAGTACACCATAAGTATCAAATGCACTGAACCGTGAATTTTCTTCTATCTAGAATCTACAATCTACAACTATCTGCGTACATTTGAGATGGTGAGAAAAAAGAGGAAGAAAATCATGCTCATAGTTTCTTTTCATATTATATTATGACATACATAGTACATACAACATACAACATACACATGTACAAAAGGGATGAGCGTTGAGCTCGTCATTATTACATCTCTGCATCATTATCATCACTTATCATCATTATTGTTATTAGCAAACTTGGTACAATGCGAAAAGGGAGGAGGAGAATGTTATCTATGTACATCATAACGATTATTGCCATGACGACTCTGAAATCTACATTTACTTTCCCTCTTTCATTCTACAGTTTCTCTTGTATTGTTCTAACAATATCAAGAATCAAGAACAATGTAAAGTAATAATGATTAGCCCAGTATATTAAAATACATTAGACAAATATAAATATTACTGCAGCTATTAAAAAGTACAGTACATATTTTACAGATAACATTTCTGGATCTAGAATGTTCAAACTTGTTTGTACAAAGCTTCAGGATTCAAGATCAACTGAACAATCAACAAATGAACAAGTTTTAGAAAATCTGATTACGTGTACGATGTACGAGTACGCATACAACCATGTAGAAAAATTTAGCGTGTGAAAAGTAGAAAGTAGAAACATTTCCTTGCTAATTGGAGCAATAGAAAGAGGACAAAGATTACAGCTAAATCTACTAACTATTTTTGTACCATTTCAGTTTATATTTTTAAAAAGTGGACTACTTTGACAAATAAAAACTGGAATGTCTTTCATCTTACATCTTTCAAAATACAATATAAAGTAATATTTTTAAGGTTGAGATTTGAGATTTCAGAATTTTTTTGTAGATTCTGCTCATGTCAGTGCTCATAATTCTAATGATTCTCCATTCTTTTTTATGTAAAAAAACTAACACTGACGGTGTTTCCTGGAACTTGGGATTCTATGGAATTTTCCTCATTTACGTTTGCCATTTACCGCTTACTATGTAGATTGTAGATTGTAGATATCTCGGTACTTTACTCTTTGTTTCGTGTTGGTGGTAGTGAGGACGACTGACGATGAAATGATGATGGTACAGAGTACAGAGTACAGAGAACCGAAAACCCTCGGCTATTACGAGAATCAGAAGAACACGAAAGCGAGAAATTCATTCATTTCATCCAAGAAACTTTTTCCTCAGAACAATGCCACAGTTTGAAGTCCATTAGAGCTCCGCATGATTTGTCTTTTCTCTTCATTTTCTTTTCATCCTCTTTGGTCCTGTTCCCTCTCTCGTGCTTTCATTTTCTTTACCCTACCCTCTGCACTCCTTTTCTTTTCCTTTCTTTGCTTGGTTTGGTTTGGTTTGGCTTGAGTTGGATAAAATTGAAAGTAGAGCAAACTTACGATTAGTTCATAGTCCAAAATCTACGAGTAAAATTTTCCTTAATATAGTCTTTTTTTTTTTTTTGTTCTACAAAAGATTTCCCTTTGAATACAGAATACAGATTAGAGACGCTTCTCAAATATTAAATAATTTTCTACACCCTTCTCCACCAGAATTCCCTCTCTCTAAGCATGAATGCTCCGGAGGAAAAATGTTCATTAAGTTCCGTGTTAAGTATTTCTATATCCATTATATAGTACATAGAATCTCGAATCTCGCATTTTCCAAGCACAGTATTTACTACATATACTGAGAAATCCTGAAATGCCAGGGTCTGTAAAAATAGCTCCATCTCTATTGCAGATTAGGATAAAGTTAAAGAATATCGTTTATATTCTATATCACAAGCTGTATTGCAGCCAAATTTGTACACATTTTTCTATAGTATAATATATAAACATAATATATTATACATAATAAGAAAAGAGCAATAATGACCATGATAAATAGCAAAAGATGATCTCATTCAAACTTGAAGTATGCTCAATGCTCACATGTCTAATATCCATACATAACACATCTCTGCATTTGTGCAGTCTTTGACTTTTGATCTAGATTTCACATCCGAATTCAATACAATATTATAGTGGTAATGTTATTATTATGCACACATCAGAGCCCAGAGTGAGATGTACAATAAGCAGCGTACATCTATTGCGAATTATAATTCGATTTTCATTTACTGTACAAGAACTGTAGACGCTAGACTGTAGCTTCCAAATGTCTAGAGTCTGGAGTCTGGAGAATGTCTGGATTCTACAAAAATAAGAAAAATAAGAAGAAGACGAAGAAGATCTACAAGATCCAACAATAAAGAAAAGGCCCTATTCTACACTTTATACTGTACACTGTACACATGGAACACAAAGATACAAAACCATTTCCGTTTTTCCGAGGGATGAGCATTGAGAATAGTATTTGTGGAGGATAAAATTACCCCTCCGCCTACATCCACCCCATACAAAGATTGAGCAAGATTAATACGCCGAGTCATTTTCTATACAAAAGCTCCAAGCTCCAAGCTTTCAACCACCACAGTCCGTAGTCCATAAAAACTTGGCTCTCATTCACCATTTCCACGAGTATATAAGATAATAATATAACGTATATAAGTTTTGGTATACTTCTATTTCTTTCCTTTTTATTTCTCCTATATTCTCATCCTTCTTCTTCGTCTTATTTTTCTCCATTTACTTCCGCAATTCCAAAATAAAATATTTTTGCTTCACTCCCATACTGGTCATTTGGATGTATAGAAATTTATAAGTATTAAGTATTTCTTCTAGGTTTGGCATTAAAATGGAAGGCTAGAGTTACTTGTTCTAATTCTACTTTGACCATGTTTAACGTGTATGTACGAATATACATGGTACATGTACGTGTGATTTCCTATTAATAGTATCAGCCCATATTTTCATGCTATTGTTTTGTCTTGCATTTTCCACAAAAATAGGTAATACATCGAGCTGTAATAATTTTATAGCGCTGTTTTATAGTAAAAATCTATAGTCTACATTCTACTGTTGTATGAGAAATAATTACCACCAGTTTTCGTATCACATTAGTTAGGAAACTAAAGACAAGTCGTAACTATACAGTGTACATTGTACATTGTGCATGAAATCAATGGATAAATTTCTATATACTCTTTGTCCATTGTACAGGCATTCTTTATATGGTACATCACATGTACAATACGCAATGTATGTAAATATTAAATATAATATAAGAAGACAAGTTTTTGATGGGAATTCATTCAGCGTTCAACTTAAAATTTTAACTTGGTTCATGGTGGTTTGGTGTTTGGTGTTCGGTACATCTTCTTGCTTGCAGCTTGTAGATTTCATTCTTTCCTACAAAGTCTATAAAAAAATAACGGGGTTGTTGTTGTTACTATTGTTTTTGTTTCTGTTTTTTTCTCGCTCAAGTCTCAAGGCTTATAGCATATATAATGCATGAAGGGTTATCTTTATAGAAAGTATAAAGTATACAGATTTACTACTTCTTGCTTGTGCTTCCACAGTGCTTCATTTTCTATGTATTGTAGAATTATAGCTGACTTGGAGAGTAAACGGGGAATATATATTCCACACACTACAGATTGTACAGAGTGTACATTGTACATTATTCGTCTTGAACAAGAGTGTATCTAGTATCTACTAGACTTGAAGTAAGTAGGAAAAGAGGGAGAAAGAGGAAAAGGAGGAGAAAGCAAAAAAAAGGAATGGAGAAAGCACATTACCCAAAATATACATAGAAATAGATTACTGCCGAGAATATGAAGACAACAAGAACAAGAATAACAACAACAGCAGCAGAAAAGAGAAGAGGAACTGGAAAGTGGAGAACTCATAAGAAGGAGGAGGGAAAAAAAACAGAAACCCATATAAAAGTTAGAGGCTTAAGTAATAATAAACTGTACAATGTAAGTGTTATTAATGTTTTCTGGTTGTCTTGTGTCTTGTGTCTGATTTCAGTTCAGAGAGTTTGCTGCTATGCTGTATTATATTATATTATGTTGTGTTGTGTTGTGATGTCCGCTCAAGTTGCAAATGTACACACCATTCAACGCACAACATGCAGAATACAGAATACAGAATCCATGGAATACACGGAATAAAAACAAGTTAGGACGTTAATGTTCCTTCTCATTTATCCCATGTTGCTTTTCCTAGAGTTTAGAGTCTAGACTCTGGATTCTAGATTCTAGAGCGTATCAAACAGCATCAAATTTCAAATCACACTGTCTCCAGTCTCCAGAAAAACTCAATGTGGTGTGTGGTACATGTACAAAGTCGAGAGTACATAGTATAGTGTATAGTGTATAGAGACTTGATATGAAGAGCCTCTATGTAAATACACTGTAAAAAAAACTTTAACTTTTTCCCTCTTCCATCACCACTTATGAATAAAATATTTCAAATTATCTTTTACTTTATTCCTTTCATATGACGTTCCCATCATTCCCATACTCCATACTCATAGAAATGTATGTATACGCGGACAGATGTATTACGTATTACGTTCCGAAAAAGTAAGTTTGACGTCTGTATCAAGTCAGGG
The DNA here is from genome assembly GCA_019776565.1 of Sminthurinus signatus. Classification (NCBI taxonomy): domain Eukaryota; kingdom Metazoa; phylum Arthropoda; class Collembola; order Symphypleona; family Katiannidae; genus Sminthurinus; species Sminthurinus signatus. The sequence goes on from JABASP010000538.1 coordinate 43,226, forward strand.
TTTCTCTCTTTTTTTAAAGTATACAAACGGTACAAATACATATTACATATTATGTACACTGTACACAGTGAGATGTGTAATGTTATACATATAACCTCACTCAAGTATCTCACTCACAGTAGTACAGTTTAACGTGTGGAAAAGTAGAGAAAAAAAGTGGAAATCTCTTTACTCTTTACTTTATTAAAAGGGAGTGCAAGTATTTATGTATATGAGTAGTTTATGTGCTTTTGGTACTTGGTTATTAGCGCCTTTGCCTCCGCATCTGTACACTGTACATTTTCTCATAATGCTAATACATTCTACACTCTGCATTCTACAGTCACAAAACATCTTTACACTGCATACTGTACACTGTTATAATATATAATCTGTGCAATATACTTACACAATACACTCGTAGGAAAATGAGCAGAAAAGTGAAAGGGAGAAAGCGAGAAAGTGAAAGAGAACCCCAACTTTGTTCAATTTTCCAAAGCTTATTTAAGGCAAGAGGGAAAGTTGATGTGGAAATGGGAAGTTTAAGTCAGTTCAAGTTGGAGAAGCTCCTTTTGCTATACATGTACGTATCTATGTGCTCCCTACTCTAGTATTTTTACTCTTTTTTTCTGTTTTCTCGATAAAAGTAGCAAGTTACGGTATACGGTATAGGGTATTTACGAGACATTTTATTCTTTTCACTGGAGATTTGATAAGTTTTTTTCTGGTTGTTTTTGCATCTGTACATTTGTTGTCTCTGTGTTTGCTTTTTGTTTGTATATTTTATAGTTTGTAGTTTGCAGTTTGTCTCCTTCATCCACAAGACACAGAAGACACAAGAAGATACATGCAGGAATTTTGTATGGTGGATTGTGTAGCATGACAAGTATAATTTTTCCATGTGTTGGTCTTTTTTTACGTTTGTTTGTTTTTTGGAGTGGGACAGAGGAGTTTGTTTGGTTGTTTGGTCCATGTTCATTGTTCATTCTTCCTTGTTCCTTGGTTTTACAGTGAGCAGGGAGCAGTGAGCAGGGTACAGTTGTGAAACTAGAGTACACAATTATTACATTCCTCATTCTTCCTCATATTAGATTTAATTGAAGTTTCCCCATAAACCCGTTTTATTGTAACTTTTCCTCATCTATTTTTTCTTCAAACTCAGAAACTCTGAAACTCCGAAAGTCAGCTTCTCCACATAAAGATCTACAGGAAAAAGTAGAGCCTAGTCTTTTCTACTGTATAATGTAGCATGTGTATTGTACATTGTACATAGATTTAATGTTTTTTGGGCAGTCGGTTGTCGGTAGGTCTCATTTTTTTAATTGTGGAATGGAGAGTTAAGGGCTTTACTCTTCACAATTCACAATATTAAATAGTAAGTAGCGCTACAAACATTTTAGTAGGGTCGTGATGGCCGTAATATAGAAACTAGAAAACTAGAAAACTGGAAAACTAGAAACGCACAACAACTTGTTTACTACAGACTTTTACTTTGTCTAAGTAAATAAAGAAGCTAATGGAAAATGACATAATAATTTTTTAATGCTCTTAATGAATATTGAAGGAACAAGTTTGGGACTTTCCACTTTTGACATTATTAAATGCACTTAATGTTTTTATGTTTGTCAGTCTCTTTTCATTCGAGAATGTATAATATACAAAGTACATTGCATACTTGAAATACATGGAGAATCATAATGAAGATTCAAAAAACCAGGAGGTCTCAAGTCTCAAGTAATGAAAGAAAGGAAAGGAGATGGAAGAAAAGTAATAAACGAAGGAAATAAAACAAAACTCACCACATTCATAGGATGCATCAAAACAAAGGTGTCCACGCTTCGCCTTGCCACTGTGACCTGGTGGTCGTAAAACCACTCGAGTCACATTCCCCAGTCCTCCTTCCGCATCACTGTCATCACTTTCTACAACAGAAAAACAAAACAAGGTGGTACAGTTCATCACAATTAAAAATTGTACTTCAAGTAAAAACTAAAAGCAGTTAGAGCAGTTAGAAACCTTCATACAGAAGATACTTCTCAATGGTTCCATTTTCACCCTAATTATCAATTATCAACTTTGGTATTTCTGGTAAATCATAATATATGTATTTTATATTTGGACTGAAAGGGTAAAAGTTATTTATGAGTGTAATCTATTAAACTGAGTTGTTCTCAACTCTCAAGGCAAGATAAATCATTACTAAAAGTAGTAAAAGTACATACATTTCTATGTGCATTTGAATTTCGGATTCGGAATTGGATTCCCATTCCCATTCACTACTTTCATTTTCTACTGTCTTAATCAACCTCAACTACAAAATCACTGTACAATATGGATTTTGTATATGCAAGTAAAATTTTTACTCCAAGTTTGTATATTGTACAACGTGCAATGTACCATCTAAAATTCTTCAAGTATAAAGGCGAGTAGCGTATAGAAAACCAATCTTCTATTCGAAGATTAAGATTTTAGATTGTGTAAAATGCAGAGTGGATTTGGATTTGGAGTTGGCCAAACAACAAAAGTATGGAATGGAAAAGTATAGAGTATACATTATACATTATACATGGATACATCGTACATTGTACAATGTACACTAGTCGTTTCTTTAGAATCTGTCAAAATAATAAATAGAATAGTCTTCACTCGTTCCCTGAGACGGAGAAACCTAAATCCAAAATCAAAATCAGTTTTTTTTTGCCTTATTTGTAAAGGCTTGAGTTTCACAGTGAAAGGGAAAGAGAAAGAAAGAGAAAGAAAAAGAAAATCCCTCAAGAAGGATCGATTTATTACATTGAGCAAATAGCAAATGGACAGACATGGAGGACGACGACACTCGGATCAGAAATCGTTGAAAGGGAAAGAAGGAAAGAAAGAAAGAAGGAAAGAAATAACAGAGGAAACGGGGAAAGGGAAAAAAGGAAAAGAATCATTGACTGAAATGAAAATGCGATTAGTAAGAATCGAATTGTAGTTGGATAGCTGTAGTCAATCTATCTATGTCATTATAAGAATTAGAGTTTCTCTTTAATCTTTCCATCTTTCCCCCGCTTTCTCCGTCTCTCTCTTTATCTTTGTGTATGTATGTATGTGAATTTGGATGTCTCTCTCGCTTCGCCAGCAATCAACAAAAATCCAAATTCACATCCATCCATCCTAAATCAAAAACTTGCAATGAAAAGTCACACACAAATATACACACAAAACCAATGTGCTACATTTCCCTCCTACATCCCCCTCTACTTTCTTCAAAGTCCTAAATAAGGAGCACGCACAAAAAGAGAAACTTTAAGCTACAACTGTATTAACAATTGGATTGAATAAAAAAAATCCATTTCTAGCAAAACACAACACATAAAACTGGAAACTCGAAACTCGAGAGGAAATCAAGTGATGGAGTGAAAATAATACAAATAGAAATAAAAATACAGTGAAAATTGTAGTAAAAGCCTCAGGAATTTGAAATTTGAGTCAAATCGAGTAAAATACTTGAAATTATTTATTTTTTATTTATTTTTAAATTTTCTTTACTGTTGTTTTTGCTTTCTGCAGCATTTACGGTACAGTACAGTTGCTGAATGTTAAATAGTAGCAAGATGCACAATCTAGAATTTTCAAAGTAACTAAAAAATGACACAGCTTTTTCAAAACTTAATGTGTGGAAATGTACAAAGGAGAAACCAAAGAATACACAAGTATGTGTAGAAACCTTTGAAAAATACTGATAAATACCCAGTATAGCTACTTATAGCATAAAAATAATATCTAATACTATGGATTTAAATTGTTTTTTTTATCCTCTGTAAACTCTTCACCATCTATTATAATGAATTCTTTATGAATTAACACTACAACATTTAGGTATAAAAGCTTCCTCTTCATTTCTTCTTTCTTTCTTGTAAGACTGTAAGGTATACCAGGATGTTGGATGGATATTTCCATTACAGAATATTTTACAATGTGCATAAATATTCATAATTAATAGTGAAAGATAGATACACAAAGCGTCATAATCGTATTTGCATTAAGAATCTCTCTGCCGGTTGTACCAACTAAACTGAACTGAACTTACAAACACCATTTTCAAACAACAACAACATGACTACGAGGACAACAGAAATAACAAGCAAACAAGGTACATCAGGAATCATTGTGACTTCCTCATAAACTTCCGGTGTAACTTGCAGCTTTAATTTCAAATAAGTACACTTTCCAACTAGAATCTAGAATGACAGAGAATGTGCACAGTTCATTTGTAAATGTGTATGGAAATCCATGCTTCATGCTTTTACCCATATAAAATAAAAGGTGTGCATGGTGAATAAAATAATAAACAGTGCACAGATATAGGGAAAGCTAGTTTATTCCGATATTTACATGAATCATGTGCATAATGTCTACTATATGCGGATGGGTAAAGTGGCATACATAAATAATTTAGTACAGAACATGTAAATACTATACTTTACATTGTGTATATTATAGCAGAGGATCTAACTTTAATTATGTAGATATGCACTTATGCTAAATTTCATACTTGAACATGGAGCAGGAAAAGGTATAGGAGTTTTCAGATGACATAAAGTACATTGTTCATTGTACATATTTTTGACTAGATACTAGATCGAGAATACGGGAGAATAATACTGTGGTGTCTGAGCCTGTTTCGTAATTTCTTGAGTGTACATGGTAAATTGTGCATTCAAAAAGAAGAAGGACGTTTGCACTTTGCAAAATGTACAATTTACACTGTACACTGTAAACTGTACACCAGTCCAACCGATGGTTTCATTCCATATCATTCATGTTCATGGGAATTCAAAGGGTACACTGTACAAGGCAAGAGAGACAGAGCAGGAGAGTGAGAAACTATAAAAATATTAATGCACATTTAATCCGTGAGAACAGGTCTAATGTTCATTTTATGGAGGGTTGTAAATCCTCATGCCATTATATGGCTATTACACTCTTTACCCTGTACATTGTACATTGTATCTGTATTCGTGTATTCTGTATATTCACTTTGGAAATCTAGGTACATGCACTTATGTTCCTTGTAGCCAGAATCCAGATCGAGTACTTGGAGGAGAACAAAAGGTCTTAAAATAGACTTAACAATCTTTCTTCCTTTCATATAATTTACAGTTTAGAGTTTACACTTTACCTTGTAGTTTACAGTGAATTTTGTGCACATCTACAATCTACAGCACAGGAAATTCAGGAAACAATTTTCCAGAAAATTTGAAATATTTCTCAAATTCAATCGTTTGTTTCGTCCTATTACCCCGGTTAAATTGGAATTTATTTTTATGGCTCCTCACCTGTACCTACACCTAAAACTAAGTGCGAAGAGTACATTACACAACCTCTACTTACAAACGCACATGAAATGGTACGTTCTTCATTCTACATTCTGTATAGATGTGTGCATGTGCACGAGTGGAATGAAATTTACTTGAGCAGTAGATATCAAAATTAAAATTAAAGAGAACTCCAATGTACATTGTACAAATTTTGAAATTTGTAGTTTGATTGAAGTATTAAAGTCAAACTAGAATTTTGATCCCATCCAAATTCAGAATCAGAGTAGTTTTAAAGTTTTAGTCTCATAATCCCAAACCAAGGGATATACAATATGTGATCTTGCGGCCGAATACCCAATACTCGGCCAAACTCACTTTATTGTAGATTCTAATAGCCAAGAACAAAAACTATCTACCCTGAAAATTTCAAGTCTCTAGCAAATTGGGAA
>JABASP010000539.1:0-48946 GCA_019776565.1 Sminthurinus signatus
CGTTAAGGTCAAACAATAATGTGGACAGGACATTACCTAGGCCATTTACTATAGTATAATGTTTTGGTAGTTTGTTCCTGTGCCGTTTCTTGTTAGCTCTATCTCTCTCGCTCTTTCTCTTTCTCTCCTTCGTTGTCTCTGTTCCTCTCTCTGTTTGGTAGAGCACAGAAAAGATGAGATGAGCGGAGTTGAAGTCGTTTAAAATTTAATATATGACCCATATAGATCATGTTCCAATGGTTCTATTGATGTATGTTAATGTTAATGTTGTTTTGTGGATGGAGGATCTCATTTCATCTTCCTGCATCATGATGTCCCATCATGATATATACTAGATACTAGACACTTGATACTAGGTAAACGTATTTACCAGTTGTCTTCCATTTAATTGTAAGTACAATGTGCACATACCTGTATACTGTATACAAGATGTACAATGTACAATGTGCCTTATACAAGTATTTGAAAAAGCAGGCAGCCAGGCAGGTAGGTAGAAAACAAGAAGATGCATCTGTACTTCTTTCCATCATATGCTTATTATTGTTGTATGTACATGTAAAGGTACATTTAATTTCCATTGAAAGATTGAAAGAAGGAAGGAAGAGGAAAGAAGCAAAAAAAAAGTAACTCCAACTTACCAACCGGCCAATGGAGCATTTAATATCTAGGAAAGCAATTCTGGCAAGACAATAATGTTCTACTCGCAGCAGGTGCAATATTTCTTTCATACTCAGATACATGTGTAATGTATAATGTTCTCCTTTGACTTTTCTCATCTCAGTTCTTCTTTTCTTCTACTACTTCTTTTTCTACTATTACTTCCAGTTTTTATATAAGTACACAGTCAATACATTTTCAAACGGATGCATGTATTATGTATTGTATATTATGAGAAATATCTCCGTATCATGTAGACATTTAGTAAACCAACATACAAACATACAAGATACAAGTATAAACTCTATTCTTTTATTTACTTGTTATTTAATATAGTATAGTGTACTTTTTCTCATCATTGATATCGACTATCGACTATTGACGTTGGTTCATTTCCAGTCCATTCATATTTTATATGGAAATATACACGTTGTGCTGAGAAGAGTGAAACAAGAAACGAGGGACGAGGATCGTCTTTAAATGTTATTGTAAAATAATATTGAACTAAAACTGTAGTTTGAAGTTTACATAACAAAAGTCTGTCATAAAAAGATACAATACAATATAATACAAAACACAACACTCAATACTCAATATACAATAACAATCACAATAAGGTATCAATAAACCCCAGACCAACAACCAACAACCACTTATTGTTAATCATCTGGCTCTCTTATGAAGTCATACTAACTATCACATAGATATTTATTTTATTCTTATTATTATTATTATTGAGTGTATGAGATATGAGATATGAGAATGTGGACATTTATGATACAATACAATTTGTGTACACGGTTTGTACATGGTTCATGTCTCTTTTCATCATCAGTATCTCATCAGTATCAGCATCATCCGTATTCACAGTCATTCATAGTATGAGAATGAGATCATCATTTATTTATTGATTCGTCTCCATTTATTTAGCTACATCTATTTTTACACGCTGACTGATTACACTCGTATTCTCTTCTAAGGTGAGGCTCCTCGTCGTTAATAGTAGAAAGAATGAATGGATTTCAGAGGATTGTTGACATTTGTTCCTGCATCTGTATTGTTTCTACATGTATATTGTGTGTGTGTGTAATGGAAAAGGTGTTTTACATATGGGCTTATATTTTCTGGTTGTGATGTGTGATGTAATTGTGAGCTAGAACTTGAACTTTAGATTTTTAAACAAAAGAATATTTAGAATATATAGTTCTATATGCAAAACATATAGATTATACATCCATGTTTTTATGTATTGTCAAATCAATTCAAGGCTTCCGGATAACTTGAAACGTTTTTCACTGCTACTGAAGTTGAGAGTTGACAATTGTCACTTGATGCTCTATACAATGACATGTCAATAGTCAATAGTAATCCAAAGTATGCAACATATTGTATATTGTATAGAGCAGAGAGACAATCAAACAGTCACATCTGGACTCTGTACATTCTACATTGTACTTGTACTTGGTCCTCTTTTGAATAAACAAGAGATTGTCTCTCACGATAGTTTAGACGTATATTATTCGTATTCGTATTGTTATTATTATTATTAAATTCTCATGCATTGTTTTGAAGTTTACTCCGTTCTTCGTTGGATCCAAATCCAATAATAGCGAGGAGATCAGTATTCAATACCTTTCTTTCTCTCCAGTTTGAATTTTGAATGATGACTAATGATGATGAACATGGCTCACGACTCACCTTGAACAATATGTCATATTTATCTGTACACTGTACAATTTTTGTGATTAATGGTCGTGCGAAATGTGAAATGTGAAACGGCAGTATAGAAGATTGCAGTAATTCGGATAGGAATTTGTCTTTCTAGTGACATATTCCAATAATTCCATTTGATTAAGTTGTATTTTGTGCAAATTCTTTTTTTATGAAACTCAAATCTCAACAGTTGACAAGTTTGTCAATTGTCAATAAAGTAAATAAATACAAGAATTTTCAAATATTTTATGCATATTTACAGATATATGGTACAGATTTGTAACTTGAAACTTGAGACTTGAGCTTCATTGAAAACTTGGGAATTGAATATTGAAATCGGATTTGTGGATTTTGTTTGTTCTCACTACATGTTTGTACTTGTGTGTGATTTAAATAAATTAAACAAGAAAAACTAACAATAAGGCTACTATTATGTATTACAGTAGTCAGTAGTTGTATGTATCTGCATTTGTCGTAGTAGTAGTAGCTATTCGTATTTGGATTTGAATACGAGACAAAAGACAGATTACAGTGAAACGATTGCCAAGTGTAGGTAGTCAATTGTTAGAGGCCCGTAAAAGATATCGAGATGAAGATAGAGAATCGAGATGGAAATGGAATGGACAAAAGCCAAGCCAATTCAAGTAATAAATGCACATGGATGAATGCTGTAAGGTTTGCTGAGAAAAAAAATTCCATTCGGATTTGATTTAATTGTGTGTCTGTGTGGCTCTATAAAAACTCGGTATAGATTTGTGAATACATATAGTAAAAAGTATTGAAGATGTTTGATGGGTTTAGATCAGATTAAAATGCCTTTCTCGGTAGTCATGTACAATGTACAGTGTTCAAAGTACAATGAACATTGAACATGGTTCCAGAGAAGGAGACGATAATCCGTTTTTTTTTCAATCTCCTTTCCCTTTATATGTAATGCGCCTATGGAACAATTCAAGTCCATTCGCCCCTTTTTTATTCGCTTGATCCAATCGGCATTTTACAAATAACCTTTGCATAAGCATGGATCATGGATAGATGGATAGATAGACGGATAGATTCGCATGTCGTTGATTGTATGAAAAAAAAATCCCTTTGGAATTTGGAATCCAGGAAAGAACTCTCTACATTACACATTTCTCTTGTACGTGCACATCTTTGCACATTGAGTCTCGAGTCTGGAGTATTGAGAAGCGGAATAAAATAAGGAATAAAATAATACAGTTAGTATTATGTGTTATGTATTATTGATATTACAAATCCGTGAGCCAAGTCTAATATCATTGTCAATTGTCAGTCTACTGTCTAGTGTCTAGTGTGTCTCTACTCTGTAATACCTAATGTCAAATGCTGTGTGAAATTTACTCTAAAATTTCACTACATGTAATTTAGTGTATGCATCATGTGATTTCAATCTCTATTAGTATTACTGTTTTTACTAGGATTTTATTACAACTATCCTTTTCTACAAGCGTTCGATTACTCCGTTGAGTGCACATGTACAGTGTACAGTCTACAGTCTACAACACGGTGACCAAATCTTTATGTAAAAAGGTTCATGTGTATTCAAATTGTGAGGGATAAAAAAAAGAAAAAACACGATAAGGGAGAAAAGAAAGAGAAAGAAAGAAAGGAAGAAGTGGCCGCTTACGGACGATCGACTACGGACTACGGACGGTCGGTATTCGATTCGGTCTTTTTTATACATTTTTATACACATGTATTCCACGGACGATGGGCGAGTCAGAGAGAGTTTACATTATTATTATTATACCTAATGTTTTCACACTCCTTGTGCAAAATCCAACATGTTTTTTTATCCATCATGACTATATCATCCTAGACTATACCTAGAGCCTACAACTGGGACCTGAAAGTTGTAAAGAGTCTCTCAGGTAAAATAAAGAATAACCATTTCGTTCCATTCTCTAGTACCTAGTATCTAGTGTATTGATGTAATATCCCATATGCAGTTCTGAAATAATGCGTACAAGTACAAAGTATGTAAAAGAGGTTGATTCAAGAAACATGAAGACGGAGTTGAATTACACACATTACAGTTGATATTAAACCTATCTCTTATATCACTGATTTACCAGATTACAAGTGTGTGATGTATTGTTGGAGAGTGGAAAGCTTTTATCTTTTATACTTTAAAAAAAATACTTATTGAACTATTTTTTTTATTTAAAATGAAATGTAATGAGCATTTTATTACATGTATTAATCTATAGTTATTAAAAGGTTTGAATATTTTCATTACTCCTTACCACAAAAAAATATCAGATAGCAGTGTTAATATTATACAAAAGATATGAAATTCGCATTAAATTCATATTCTCACCTATTTCAAATTCCAAACTTGACCTGTTTGACTGGAAAAGGAAAAGGTTTTGTTTGGGTGTTGGATGCATCTGAAATTTGCATTGAACACTGCTCCAGAGATGCATTTATTAATGAAGGTTACCAGTTTGAAGACGTGTGGATGTACAATGTGCATAAGCTAGAAACCAGCTTGCATCTTGTGTATTGCATATTCAAACAGCTCAAAGCTCACGTCGTTGCATTGTCGCTGTTTCCTTTGTTATTATTGATGGTGTTATGAGCAGGGTTATGCAGATTTGAGCACATTTACTGTGCATTGTACATGATGTATGCACTTAATATACAGGCTTGCCTGCTGCTGTCTAATTCACCTCGAGACTCTAGACTCAAGACTCAAAATCATCCATACTATTGTACAATGTACATTGTACATATTGCATATACCATTACCGATTACCGCCATTAAATTGCAACGAGGAGTTTCTGTGTACATCCCATTTGACACTTTAGTTTAAACTTGATATTCAATGCATAAATAGTAAATCCACATTATATCTGTACATTATGCATTATGCATAATACATACACAAGCTAGAAAATGATGTAGATTATATTCTAGATTCTAGATTATGCATACTTAATACTTATCTACAATATGCAGTGTAGTAATATATTATGTAACTTAATGCAAAATGTTTTTTACACTGCAAAAAGATAGTTTATGTCTGTAATTCCCGTGAACCGTCTGTCTTTATTTCTATAGTAGTAGTAGTAGACATTATCAGTAGAAAAAGCATAGATAGCCAATAATACAAGGAGAAAAGAGGCAAAAAAGAAAAAGACTGGGATAACTGATAGGAGATAAGAGATAATGCAAAATGTCTTGAGGAGGCAAAATAGAAAACAGAAAACAGGGTAATTTTTTTTTCTTAAGCAGCTGTTTATATCATACATGACGTGCCAATTTCATACATACAAAATACATTATTATTATATTCCCTTATTCTCACTAAAGACTAAAGAAGGATTGATGACGAGATAAATATAAATGTTAAATGTATATTTTAATGTGTTGTTGGTTTAGTGGGATTTGATGGGATGAGTTTAAATAAACATGATGTAATACAATATACAATAGACTGTACACTGTACAATATAATAAAAAAGGAATCAAGTTAATTTTTGCACACAACTCATTCCTCTTCTTCTTCGTCTCTTTCTTTCTTTCTTTCTTTCTATGTCTTGGAAGATGTAAGAATAGTGGTCAATCTGGAGGTTGCAGGTTAAATGACAAAGTTTGAGAAACACTGTTGAGTATAGGTGCATTGTACATTGTACACAGTGAGAAAAAAAACAGAATGTATGAAGTATAAAATATTATGGAAAAGGAACAGATGACAGAGTCTAACTGTTCTGAGCAGTAAACGAATGTCACAGGGGGAGAGAGAGAGAGAGAATAGAGAGAGAAGGAGCAGGAATCAAGAACTAAGAGAAAGAAGGAAAGATGAGAGATGCGATAAACTTGAAGGCAAATGTATCTGAATGTACGATTACACATATGTAAAAAGTCGTAAGTTAAAAAGTTGAGTATTTAGCATTATCATTTATGTAGTTTCAAGTTTGTCCTTTGTGGTTTTTGGTATTATCTTGTGTCTTGTGTATTATGTACTTTGTACTTTGGATAATCGTCCTCTCCTTTTTTTCTCTCTCTCCAACACACGCATAGATATACTAGGAGTATGCTTTGTCTTGTACATTTGATTCTTGTTGTTGGCTTCTTTTTGTTCCTAAATGCGAAGAGTGAACAGTGAACATCCCTAATGGTTTTTTATATGATGCTTTTACTCCCGCTCTATTAACAAGAGTGTTGAGAGGTTAGAAAGCAATAAATCATTTTGTGAGGTTTCCACCATCCACCGTCCACTGTCCATTGAGTCAAGTCTGTCCGTTGGTTCAAAAGCCTGAGTCAGATTAAATGGCAAGGGAGAGATATGAGATGCTGTGTAAAAAGTTACAGCCAAATTTATACAGCCGACAACTTGGACTTGGTCATTCCATCCGTCTTTCTTTGTCATCTTCCTCCACTTCTCTCCTCTTCTCCTTGTACTTGTACTTCTTTTCTGCCTTCTTCTTAGTTGGTTTTCTTCTTTTATTCCATTCTTTTACCCGGTGTAATATTTATTTATCTTTGCGACGGCAATTTGTCTTCCTCCATTCATTTACCGTAAATTTCTTGCATGAATCCATTGTTCCTTGCTAGTTTTTCATTTTGTTTTTTTTGCTCAGTAGTTTCAATCTACGTATATGTATATATATACGAGTTACTTTTTAAGTTGGCAGTTTTTTTTTCTTTCTCTGTGTATCTAGTATCTATTATCTACATTGTATGTACATTGTACATTGTACATGTGGCAGGTGGATTTATCAGACAAATGTTGTCAAATGTGTCCCCAAATCCTTTCAAATTATGTTGTTTAATGCAATTCCTCATTCGTCATTCGATGAATATTTATTGCAAAAACTCACAAGCCAAAAAGACTGGTTTTAACTTTGAACCCTCTTCTACCCTTTAAATATTCTACTGTCACAAGTCACAAGTAATTATTTATAAGGTCAAAAATTAAAGATGATGATGATGATAATAATAATAATAATAGTAGTAGTAGAAGAAGTATAGTGGCATTCATCAGGAAAAAAAAGTAATATCAATCGGTCAGCTATACATTAACAATCTAGAATATGGATATGGATTGAAAGGTTGAAAAAAATACGACAAGTTGCTCGAGCCATCAATATAAATAATGTTCCTTGGAGCAGTTTAGTTTTCTGATTGAGATTGAACTGCATCATCCCTTGCTCTTTCCTTCATTTGATGATGAGTCGGCTTGTGTTGCACCATATTGTATACAATATACAATATATTGCTGGATTTCCATTTCGGTTGTATTTGTGTTTGTGTTTGTTACGATATACTAGTATGAAATGTGTACCATGGTACCAAATGGATATGGAATATGGAGGTGCCGCACCTTTTCTTTTTTCACATTCTTTTTGTCCATACTATTTCCATTCTACAATATAACACCATGCCATAAGATATAAGATACAGGATAGTCAATAGTCAACCTGCATATCATGGTGAAGGAAAATGATGAAGGATTGAACGACAGCCAGGATGACTCCACTCCAGGCACAAGTGTGAGATGAAGTAAAGAAAAAAATAATATGTGGCATACACAGTACACAGGGTTGGATTGGATTGGATTGGATTTTCAATCTACACTGATGTATCGAATGTATAGATTTGTTGATGTTAATAATAATAATAATGACGATGATATTGATGCGTGTATATTGTATATATCCATGTCAAAATTCAAGTCCAGAATTCAATAGGAAGATAAATGTCTGTCTGCATGTGTTTATGTGTGTGTCCATTCATAAGTTTTCAAACTGTAATAAATAAATACTTTATAGGTTGGTCTAAAAATATTCCAATGAATGGTCAAGTTTGGGATGAGGAGCTGTTGTTGTTGCTGTTGCCATTATTTCACCTATCTCTTTTTCCTTTCTGTCCTCTGGCTGATTTGTTCTTAATATAAACGCGCATGTAATTAACTAGCGTTGTTTATTGACTTGTACATTGTGCATGTTGTACCTTATAAATCTGTTGCAAACGGCGAACATGGGAAATCTCAATATGGTCAATGTACTGTTTTTTTTATTGAGATATGTTTCCCGTTTACGTGTTTAGTTATTTGGGTACTTTTCATCTTCTATTCTAGATTCTAGAGATTCTAGAGATCCAAGACGTGAATATGAGTGTGAGTGTAAAAATATGAACTTCATATCTTTTTCATAGAAAATGTAGAATCTTGAATCTAGAGTCAAGAGTATAGAGTGTAAAGTGTAGAGTCAAGTATGAAGTATGAAAATCTCCATCTTGACACAAGTTGTTTTTTTTGAGGAAATTCGAGAGAAATTAATTGTTAGTTAGTCACTTACTCCCTGACTTATTATTGTTGTATCATCATTATTATTATTATTCTTATGCTTATGATTATGATTATGGTATAAGAAGGTAATAATTAATATTGTTCAGATTGAAGTTTGTCGGATTGAAGAATTATAGAGACAAATTATAATACCAGTTGTTGTTCAATTAATGTTTTCAAGTTTATATGCCTGACTGTAGTCATTAATTCTGGATGAACAGAATCTGCAACAGAATATAACAACATAATAATAATAATAATAATAATAATAAAGTACACACAACACACAGTGCCTATTCGATATTTGAGCATGCATATCAAATATAAATATGTACACATCTGTGTTGATACAACGACTTGTTTTCTGTTTCTGACCAGTAACCAGTACACAGTACAGAGTAACCAACCAGTATATCTGTCTTTTTGGTAGAGAAATGAGGAGCCGCCACAACTAACTGACTAACTGACATTCTAGTTCCCAAAAATCAAATAAATAAGAAAGAACAGGTTGTGTATTAACATCAGCACTGACTCTGACTCTGACTCTGGCACTAGCATCAACATCAGACAGCGAACAGTAGAGAAAGAGATTCGGTGATGGATAGATAATAGATACATAGTAAGATTCTTGATAGAACAGTCATTCATTTTGTACAGGGAATAGAAGCACAATAGTAAGAGTACATCACATAATATAATATAATATAGAATATACAAATATATACATTGCACAATGCTTTTCCATATCTTACCCAAAACTCGGAACTTCCCATATTCAAATCTATTCAGTATACAGTACACAGTGAAGCCGCATGTGGAGTGACGTATGCATACTACATTGTATTTGTTAAATTATATTTATTCATTGCCACTTTGCACTTTGGTTTACTTTGCAAATGTTACCATCGTATGTATTGTATTTGTATTTGCATTTGTATTTTTTATTACAAATCCCATCTCATTAAAAAAAAGGACGGAGAGAGGAGAGCAACTAGTTCCCGGTTGGAGTTTGGAGTAATATATTATATATTTACACATGAAATATAACGTAGATGCATGTGAGGATTTTGTTTTCCACAATTTTTCCTTGTTTGTCTCTTTTGTAATTCCTAGCTCTGATCATTGGATTAAATGTTAAATGTTTAACATGGTGAGATGTTGGAGGTGAAATAGTGAAATACGATATCAACTACATATACACCGTACATGTATTGTGGTTGTTATACCTCTTTTATTAATTCAGTGTCCACTGTGAGATCTTAAAATATTATTACTAGAACTATTAGAGGGAACCATAGGGATCATAATTCATAAATTATACAGACTTTTTACTTTTTACATTTTACAATGTGACCAAAGGACTCGACTGGATTGCTGGATTTGGATTAGATTTGGATTGTGAATTGACCTTCACACTCACATTGTCATTACAGTTGATAGTTGATAGTTGATACAGACATTGACATTACATTTGATTCATGACGAATTGAATTGCACAAGTGAGAAAACCTCACCTTCATAATTGCATGAATTACATATATATATTTTTTTACTTTTCGCCCGCTGTTTGCCAAACGCTCATCCAAATTTCAAATTCCATCAACCTTGGATCCCATTCTTGCCTAAGCATTAGGCATGCTAATACTACAATGGTAATAATATATAAAATATGGTATTATGAAGATGTGTAATAATACATATATTATACATTCAAAGTACAAGTTTGTCCAAGTAGTTGACACGTCGTGGCTCAGTGTCACTTGTTTTTTATGATAATTGGGTAGTGATGACTTACTTATCATAAAAAGTAATATGACAATATATTTTGAAAAGATGAGCTGATTCCATTTCTAGCCTTTGGATTTTTCTCACCATGAACAAACAAGGTGATACATATAAATACTTATGCAGCGTAGTTTTCTCATGCATCATAAAGATTTGGAACTTGATAGTTGACATTTATTTTTGTATAAGGTATCTAGTACATTCCATTTTCTACCTTTGTATTTTGCATTCCCCACCAACAATTTAAAAATATTGTATGAACGTAGAGAGGGTAAATGCTAACCTACTCAATATTTATTTGAAAATGCATAGTGATTTCAGTTTAAGTTATAGTACAATATTCATATAAAGTTTGGAGATACAAAATAAAAATAAATACACAAGTGTAGTCAAACTAGAAACAGCCGTGCTCTGTGCTCTGTGTGTAGTAATGTTATTTATGATTGTGCTCAAAATTGTGAAATTTGTTTAACTATGATAATAAATTTCATTGTATGAAAATAACTTTGTTTCCTCTGTTAATCTCTACTTTTGGGTACAGGTTTCTACACCACTACATTGTACCTTTACACATGTATTATTATTATTATTACATGTACACACCGTACGTGAGCAAAGCTTGTGCTTCATGTTTGTTTGAAAAAAGTATAGTGTAATATATATTATATACACTAATAATGTTCATCCTCGTGTGTGATCAAGTTGAGAGAGCCGGTTATGGAATTATATTACTTGGTACTTGGTTTTCTGGTACTAGAGAAGACATAAGACAATAAGTGGCTGAAATTTTTACAATTTACGCCCTACGTGTAAAACGACTTGAGACTTGAGACTAGATACTAGAGACTCGAATGAATTTGTTGTAAGAACAGGAAAAATTGCAATTTGCAGACAAGTGTAAGCCTACACACTACACACAGAATCAGACTCTGAATCAGAAGCTGTAACACCATACTTGACCAATTCAAGTGTGCGAGGCTTGTTATAAGTTATATTATTCATTATTCATAATTTTACATAATATTAAGTATATTACAAATGTACTCCTTATTCTATTATATAAATTTGTATCTTTTTGTTCTCGTTTACTACAAACCTTTGGATTTTGTACATTGTTGTCTGTTGTCTGTTGTCTTTTGGGGTTATTGCTGTTTTTGTTTGTGTCATATTTTCCTATTATAACGATCCGTTTTGTCGGACAGTATAAAAAAATACAAAATATAATATCATCCACTTTATAACTGTCATCCACTGTTTCTGTCAGTTGTGCTGTGGATTTACTTTTATAGAGCAGAAATAAAGGAAATGTACATTGTACAGTGTACACACATAAAAAGTGTGTAAGGAGGGAGAGAAAACTAAGAAAGAATACAGCATTTATATGAGGAGATCTTGAGTTTTGATAGTGGCCACTGCCATTGCCATAGTAGGACGGACAGCAAACAAGGAACTGTGATATCTTTTTCCTCAATCATTCCATTATGTAGCTCATCTTACACAATGAGCAATGCACATGCATATGCAATATGCACGTCTGTAAGGAAGTGAATCTTGTCCCTTTCACAGTGAAGGTTTATTCAATGGGCAGTGACGGGAATTATGGACATTGGACATGTTAAACATATACATGCATAGTGCATAGGATAAAGGATAAAGGAAAGGGAGAAAACGATGAATCTTTATCTCAGCTGATTGATCTCTGATAGTGCTAATACTTACTGGACACTGGACAAATGTACAATGTACAGATTGTACAGTGTATAAAGCGGCAAGTACTAAAGACTAAAGGCAAATATATTGCAACTTCAGTACACCCAAAAACCTTATAATATCGTAAAAAAGAAGAATGGAATAATAGAAAAGCTGTCATACATGAAAAATATTTGTATACGAAAAATAAAAAGGAAAATGAAAACCTGCAGCATTTCATTGTGTATTGTGTGCAAACCCATTTTTAAAAAATTAATAACAAGAAGTACATGAACAAATACCATTTATCAGTAAATTGTTTTTTTTTCAAGATATTGCATTTCCTGCCTCAAAATTTATGCATGTATGTATTATGTATACATTTATTTCTTTACACCATCTTCCATCTTGTTTTATTGTGGTGATTAAACTTGGGTGTAAAATGAAATGTGGATATTGGATGATGAGAAGATCAAACAATAAAAGAGGAAATGCAGTTGTGTGTGAGTTTCGAGTAATTCTTTTTAGCGTCATACGTAATATTGTATGTACATAATATGGCCCTATATCATCATCCCATCTGTATGAAAAAGAGGATGCGACAGGATCTTCACATGTACTGTATAAAATGTAAAGTATGTGCAATGTATAATGTACATTTTATATTGAGGCAAACAGCAGCTCGGTCCTTGTGATTATGCAAAATTTTGAGAGCTTTTCATTCCATTTCATTCCTCAGATGATTTACTACTGTCACTTTATTCACTCACCATTCACCATCCTGTTGCTGTTCCGTGAGCTTGTAAAAGATCTCATAGTTGAGCTCATCAGAACGAGGAGCAAATGAATGGGTGAAGGCAGACTTTATTTATTTCAATATAAAAAGCACATATATACTCGTATATGAAGTACATTGTAAACGAAGTGGTGAATGTATACAATATATTATGTAAAATATCTGTACACGTACGTATCTTTGTGAGAAACTTTATGAGTGTTGAGCATCATGGACATAAAATACCACTGTAGTAAATTCAAAGAATGTATGTGGAACCTTCTTATTGTTGTCATGCAAATGTTTGTAGCTCATAGCTTATATCTACATTCTACATTCTACATATGCTTGGATTGTACAATGTACACACATTTCCATTCCCTTTACCGCCCCACACTTTCATTTGGCAGCCTCTTTGAGAATTAAGACGAAATGATTACTTTTATTTGTCAATATATAGGGCATCATATAATCTACGTAAATAGTAAATACGTAAATACAAATATTGTTGTCGGATATTGATACGGATGGATAGTTTGAGAGATTAGGAAAAAGGGGTGGCAAAAGGAGGATGGAAAAGGTGCCTTATAAGTACGTCCATTGTGTATTTGTATTTATACGTCCTTTCGGCATCTCCAAACTCTAACTCAATACCAAATCACCATATACGTATCAGTTTCAGAGTGTCAGTGTCCACATTAGTTGAGCCTTTATTATTATTATCATTATTATTATTATTACGTGTTCCCTACCAAATTTTTCCGTTTTCCTTCATTCCACATAACTTACAATGTACTCTTGTGCTCATATGAAAGACAGAATGGGAAATTATTTTATGGACTCTCTCTCTCTCTCTCTCTTTCCCTCTTTCTCTCTTAAGTATCATATTGCACTCTCATTTTATCCAGTGTGGAGAGTGGAGAGTGTGCCCTGTTCACGTATATACAGAATAATACTAGTACACTAGTACATCCATATTTTAGTGTTATACGTAAGTCTGACGGATATTACATATTATTACATATTACGGATATTGCACTTTGCTCCATGTCAAGTCAAGAGTAGAGAGAGAGTGAGAGAGAGAGAGAGAGAGAAAGAGAGAAACGGCCAAACCAATTGTATGAGATGGAAAGAAGGAAGGAAGGCGAGAGGTTGGAAACTCACCTAATTGTTCTAAAACGCATTCTTGTGATTCCCTTCCTTAATGGAGCTATGACACAATAAAAGCCCAGATGATAATAATGTGTGTAATAGAGAGGAGAGGAGGAAGGAGGACAGAATTATTTGATCACTCTATCCCATCCCATGTTCCAGGCTTTGTGAGTTTTCCCTTGTTTTGAAACTCTCTGTTTTTCTGACTCTGCACAACTATGTACAATGTACAATGTACATATGTGCTATTTTGTTGGATTGTAGAGTTAAGTTAACACAGTACAGTACAGTGCAGTACAGTACGGCTCCTAGCTTCTTTTTTCCTTATTCCATCCTGTAGCTTGTGTGACTTGTGATGGAAAGTGCATGTGTACACTTTCCCTTGTTTTTCCTCCGTTTCTGTCCCAAGTCTCCCCATTTATCGTACATCATCCGTCTGAGCAGAGCAATATGTACATTTTTTATAAGTATTTTTGTTTTATAATTGACTTTTTATGGGCTCACTCCGCTCCCATATTAAGATGCACAGTCAAATTTATGATTTGATAGGAATTTATTGCACAATTCCAACCAGTACATGAAATTATAGAGATGAGATCAACTCCAACTCCAACTCTAGCCAAATAGAACTAGAAAATTTGGTAATCATTGTATATTCTATTTTCTCCGTGTCTAGGGTATTTATTCTCTAGCATGTAGAATGTAGAATTTAGAATAAAAGAAAGTGTGGTTTGCATCCTCTAGGGTTTTATGCATATTCATGTTTACACACGACTTTTGACTTTTGAACAACCTTTTTTTGTTAAACAAGGCAAATTTGAACCAGGTTGTTTTACATAATGTATAAAGTGTTTTGAATTTTTTTCGTAGGTTTTTCAAATATAAAAGAACCATGAGATTCGATTCATTTTGTAAAAATAGTAGAGTAAAAATAGTTTCAGCATGTGTTGTATATTTTGTACGTTGGCATTGGATAAAATCGAACCATGGCAAAACGTGAAAAAAAGTTGGACTTGAATGAAAAGGAGAGTAAAGTAAAACTTTGGAGGCGAGGGAACTTTGAAGTTGTTTGTGATGCGAGGAGGTGATCGTGATCAAGGTGAAAGTATAAAGTAAATCCCATGAGAGCAACTACTCTCTAGTCGATAGCTCCTCGCCATAGGGACATTCGGACACGACGTTTCTCTCCATGTAATAGAAATAGCAATAATAATAATAATGATAATAATAATACATAGCAGTACCTAGTGGTCCATCGTCAAGTTTAGAGGAAGGAATTGGGCAAGTTGTGGGAAACGGATGAAGGAAAACGGAAAAGGGAAAAAAGCGTTACTAAAGATACCAAAAAAAAAGAAGTATATTACGTACATTCCAGAGGGTCAGTCTATTCCCGATTCCAGATAGAGTCAGAATCGTATCGTACAAACTAGAAAGTGG
Source organism: Sminthurinus signatus (assembly GCA_019776565.1). Lineage (NCBI taxonomy): Eukaryota > Metazoa > Arthropoda > Collembola > Symphypleona > Katiannidae > Sminthurinus > Sminthurinus signatus. Next base: position 15,526 of record JABASP010000539.1, read on the forward strand.
AAGGCAATATAATACAGTTGTCTCCCCCTCAGTATTTTTGGACTTGTTTCTGTCAAACTTGTTGGTTATTTTGCCCTTTCTCGACTCTCGACTGGCCATGAATACCAAAGTGAATATATGCATAAAAGTATCGAGCATCGAGTACATATATCAAGGGAAAAAACAGTTCTATACTCTCCTTCAGTTTGGTGTCTGGTGAGGTTGAAGTTGATGTTGATGTTGAGGTGGTCGCGAGTACTTTTTACTTTCTTTTCCAGTTTCAGTTTCCGTTTCACTTTTTACTACAACTGTCAGATGAACTGGACAGAAGTTGAATTGTGTGACGGTCCACTCGTATTTTTTTGCAGCATTTATGATGCACTTTTCATTGGCGATAAACCGTCTGACGTCTGGTCTGATCTGGTCTGACCTTCCATTTCCATCCAAAGCTGGTTTCATATAGATATTTACAGTGTACAGTTTACAGGGTAAAAAGAGCCTCTTGTCCTTTCCAAAAATTGGTAGAGCATGATGCATGATTATTTCTAGTTTCCAGGTCCTAGGTTTAAATAAACTACGTGAGAGATCACCTATTTTTAGGAATCCCTAGAGTTTTCTTCTTCCAATTTTCTCTCTTTTTATGAGCATGTTTAGGTTTGTCTTGTTTATCACTTGGTCAAACTCATCTTAGATTCAACCAAGTTGAATATTCTGAATCCAGGGTCCAGTATTGTTCTTTCGATTGCTACATGGTACATGGGTAATGGTCAACTCTCTTTTTAGTCAAAATTACTGTGTAGATGTGTGAAAAAATCTATCATTTTTCTCTAAAATTTTTTTTCTTTTTTGATACTGGGGATGAAAGATGAAAAGCTGAGTAAAATGAGGACAAGGCCGCTCCAATAGATCAAATGTATGTAGACGCAGCTGGATAATGCAAATGAAACAAGAAAATAGATGAGATTTACAACACAACACAACGTATTATATACTTACATTGTACAATTTACAGTGTACATTGTACCTAATACATGTACTTGGACAAGGGTAGTTTCAGTGTCACATTTCAAATTTGAATCTGTTTCCATGTAATAATGGTACGTACGTAGTATGTATGATGTATAGCATTGTTGAATGTTATGTATTCATGTCCATGTCGTGTGCCAGCGTGGAGTATGATTTTACTTGTACAGGGGAAAATGTCCATTGAATTTCGAGAGGGTAGACAGATACTTTTATAATGTACGCTGTACACTGCACACTGTACTGTATCCATGTAGCTACAATGTACAGAGTACAGAGGGTACAAAGTGAATGTGCTGTCTCTACTCTCTACTCTCCACTCAGTTTGTTTGAGCTAAGAGGCTAATGGATATTCAATGCTAGGTTGACTGGACGTGGGTCTCATCAATTAGTCAGGCTTTGTGTGACATCAGGCTGATTTAGGAACGCCAAAGACCCCACACGAAGATTTATGATTGATTCCTTGAAAGATTGAGATATGAGTTCCTCCTTCATCTTCTTTTTATTTTTAAACCACAAACAGAAAGAAAGAGAGTTTGGGTATTGGTTTTTTGGTCTCTTGCTCTCTTACTCTCTTACTCTTCCTCTTCCTCGCTGTTTCTTCACATCAGTTTATGTATTAAAAAATCTCCTCGTGTGTCCTATGTCCAGTCGAGTCCAATCCGATCCAATCCAATCCAGTCTGTCACTTATTGGCAAAAGCCTCTTGCTCTTGCCTCTTTTCCTCCCCCTCTGTGTGTTTGATTCTCTGGTGATCGACACCTTTCCTCCTGGTGTCCTGAACTATTCCAACCAAATTTTGAAGACAAGATAGATAAGATGAGGCAGGCAGGCAAGCACACGCTTCGGTATCAAATATCAAGTATCGAATATCATATATCGATATCGTATATTAATATCAATATCTAAATCAAACCAAAATACCGATAGATCCTAATGCTGATGCTTATGTACTACAAAGTTTCCATTGTCCTTTTCCATTCTTCATATTTTTCTTCTTTTAAGCACAATACAATACAATACAATATCACACAGCACAATGTACCACAATATGGCGGCGAACAAATGACTTGTCAATCAGCTTCATTTTCATTTTGATCAAGTTACTATAATCGAATTTCCTTATTAGGATTGACCACTGTAGATTGTAGATTGTTATTATTATTATTATTAATATGTACAATGTACATGAACATTGTTTAGCTTTGTGTTAGCAAACCAAGTGCTGTTTTGAACATTCAATATTCAATATCTCGTTTAACATTTAATAGCATTTGAAATTTTTATGTTAATCTTAAAAGCTTCGTGTGAGTTACAAGTTCCAAACAAATGGATTTGTATTGTAAATTGTAAATTGTAATGCATCAAATCTGAAAGTCTCACATCTTACACAATGTCTTTGAAATGATTCCAGAATATTTCCACTTTATTTATTTATTATTAATTTTTTTCAAAGATGAAAACTAAAACCAAAGATGAAACTAAATAGTAAAGAGAGTAAAAATATGGTCGTGCTCTTCAGTATTATGTAATATGTTTGGGACTTCATTTTCAATTTGAGTTTTCCATATAAATTACAAAAAATGTACGATGTACGCATGGAAGCTGAATGCTGGAAACCTCAATCTTCAATACACAGAGGAGGTATATTAAGTATTCAGTATTCTGTAGTCCGTATTCAGGATTTATAAGGAAGCTGATTTGCATAGAGTGGAGAATGGAGAGTTCAAGACTGTTTTACGCCGCCCATAGTTTTTCTGTAATTATTACACGGCAGTCTCTTGGACAACCTGCTCAAAGCTCATAATTCAATTCGCCAAGTCAAATTAAAAATATAGCTGCACTTAATTAAACTTCCCCCAATGAAAATAAAAATCATTGACTCTTAAAAAAAAGAAAAGAGAGAGCTTTCTCGTCTCCTTCTTGTTCTCCAACTTCTAACTCTCAACTCACGATTACGCAGGAAAATGTAGATGTAGATGTGGAAAGATGTGGAAGAAAGAAATACTCATTCACACTTGTTCAATACTCAATGTTCAATGTTCAATATTCACATGTACAGCTGTACTTTTTATAGTAGTTGACTTAAAATGTGTGTAGTGTATGAAATAATTTAGGAGAGGAAAGTCGTAATTCTCATACGTTTTCTATTACTCGATCCTTTTCAAAAAGTCAAAGTCAAATGTGGAAAAGTGCGTTGTACACATTCCAACCCCATTTTCATTTCCAAATTTAATATACACTTGAGTTCCTCTATACATTTTTCTCTGGGTTTTAAAAACGTGGGTGCACTGCACACTTCAAATTCGAATTGGAAGAATGAAAAAGAAAGAAAATATACATCTAACAGAACAGACTTTTAGCTTTTAGCTTGGCTTAGCTTAGCTTGAACTTTGAAAGGTATCTACAATATGTACAAGAGGGTTAAATGGATCCTTTGAGTCATTAAAATGGTGGGGTGTAAAAAAAAAATATGGAGAGAGTCTTCAAGTTGATCATTTGAATGCAGTCGATGACTTTTAATTAGAGAACGATTAGTGTTTTTTTCTCTCCTTCCGATTACACTGTTCACTGCTCACTGCTCCTTCTGTGTGTTGTATGTAGATTGTAGATCCAGTTAATTAAAAGTCAACATTTACCTAAATTCTATCCTTTTATTGGACAAGAACAGTAGCAGAAATGTTTCGTAAGATGTAGTATTAAACTAGTAATTTTCAGGAGAAAGAGGAGATGAGAATTGAGAATTGAAGCCGACTTCATTTTTCAACTACAAACTACTTTAAATTCCCCATAGAAAAAATTCCCCATCATTCCCTTTTGTGAGAATGTATAAAATTCTCATTTACCTTTCTCTTCCACACAAAAAAATGTATCTTTTCACTGTACGGTTCAATTACACAGCTCTTAAATCTCTTAAATCTTGTCCCGAATTACAGAAGTAGAAGTAGAATGTGGAAGAATTTCGATTCCATTCCACTCAATCTTTTATAGGGTAAAGCGCTCAACGAACACTTACAAATATTCACAGAAAGGAGGAAAGGACTTTCATAACAAAAAAAACTAATTACACATACACTATTACTTAATGCTCATCTTATAAATTTTTTTCAAAGTTTCCAAACAACAATAATTTAATTACCTTGTCTTTGTTGGAAATGAGATGAATTTATTTAGTTTTAAATGAGGATGTGCATGTGGAGTAATTTTTATGTGGAAAACAGTTAGGACTGGTGTATTATTTACATTAAATATCAAATGTTGTATTATTTTAATTATTATATACGCGGGTGAAACAAGTGTACTGATGAATGAGTCCTCATCTCTTCTTAACTTCTTCTACCGTCTTTCATCGAATGAATAAATGACTTGCAAATTAACAGCAGTGCTGAATGTTGAGTGTTGAATGTTGAGTACTGAGTGTTGAAAGAGGAACGAGGAGATAAGACGGAAAGACAAGGAATTAATTTTTACAAGTGGAATGCAATCCAATCCTATCCAATCCAATGCTAACAATAACAGTAGAGATGGTAGTGATGACGAAGATTTCCCATTCATATCCAATATCCAGCTATGTAGGCAAATGAGAATGAGAGCGAAAGCGTAAAGGAGATGGAGGAAAAAGGCGAAAGACGACGTTGACTTTCAAATGTACATTTGCCTGCATGAATGTGTGTGTGTTGGGTGATGAAAAGCGGCCGCGTTGATAATTAAAAAATCTCCAGCTATTATTTTTTACGAAGACTGGCCTGCTTGACTTGCAAGGAATTTGTGCTCTATCATAATTAATGCGCTGTTGTTCCCACTCTAATTAAATCAGCAGCATTTTACGGCATAGTCGATATCTACACTGTGCACTGTACACTGTATTCTTTACATTATACTCATAGTATTATATCTACAAAAAGTTCCACTCAATAGCTATTAAACAGAGCTGTATGTTGTATATCTATCTGTTTAATCCTCAGTACACAGTCTAGTGTACTCTCTATTCTATGTAATACATATATTAAGATGCGAATGCATAGGAAAAAGAGTGTACAATCGACACATTTCTTCTCCAGTTTCATTTTCATTTCCAGCTCTAGTCAAGAGCTCTCGTTTATTTTATGACCCACGTACGTTTCCCAATGAAAGAAAAGAATTGGAATAAAAAGAGTAGAAAATATATTAATGGAACACCAGAAAAAGTGTGAGGCTGAGACCTACTCAGTTTGGTAATTGTATACTGCATTTTATACTTTGCTTATGTATATATGGAAACTTAATTAATTCAAACTAGGATAGGGCAAGTCTTCTTGAAGAAATGGAAATGAAAATAACAGTTAACTCTATACAATGTACAATGTACAAAGATCTTTTTCACTGTAGAACACACAATGTTACAACTGTTGCCATCCTTTATTTATTCATCGTACGATATAATTTGTATCGAGAGTATAAAAGTGCCTTATTTTCCTTTTCTCATAATTACTGTCATACCAGCAGAATTTGCAAGAGTCATAAGTCATATAATTCTGCTGCTGAGACTGAAAAGACAGGAAAAACACGGGCATTTTCTTCACTACATCAATACATCAGCCGTTTTACTATGAATACACACTGAAATGTGTAGAGTCTAGAGTCTAGACTCTTGACTCTTGATGTAGATCCTATTCAACCAAGTAAGTTCACACAAGGTTTAACTTGAAATTCATTTATATTGTATGTGTGTGTGTAGTGTGTAACACTTGCGAGGGGAGCAGAAGCAAGCAAGTAGGAAACGTAAAATAGATGAATAGAGGAAGAATGGTGAACTTGTAGTATAGAGAAAAAAAGAGTAACTTTTTTTCATCTATTTTCAAAAGAGTACCGAATACGGAATAAGAAGCTAATTGCATACTATTCTAATCGTATGTATAATGTATACGAGAGATTTATAGGCGTCAAACACATGTATAACTGGGAACTGGTTTAACAAGAACTGGATAATTGAGTTATTTGAGTATTATTTTTCTCTGTAGTTAATATTATTATAAAAACAGAAAATTAGATACATGTAAAGATGTGTGTGTGTGTAGTGTGTAATGTGTATGAGATTTTGCTGGAGTATCAAAGTTGGACTCATTTATTACACAGCCCTTCAAAGCTATAACTATTGCTGTAGAATAGAGAACTTAGAATGGAAGATCTATGTTTTGACGGTATTGTTGATCTTCCCGGTCTTAATTGTACATTTGTTTTGCGTGTACAGTGTACAACCTTCGTATTCATATTCGTATTTCTTAGATCGTAGTTTGTACACTGGCAAGTGGAAGGTGAAGTTGAAGCTGAGCACTGAGCAGCCATCAGGAAGATTTGTGAAAATATGAGAAACATTTGAAGGCGTCTTTAATACACATGATCTTGTTTGTGCAACGCATATTTTCATTTTTACACACTAGTTTCATCATATCAAATATTTGAAACTGTGGTAAAATACATGATTTTAGTTTGTTGCTCTTCTCTCCCTCTCTCTTTCTCTCTAGTTTTTGCACCTTGTTCACTGTTCATGTTTCATCTAAGAGAGATACATGTGCAATTTAATGTAGCCAAAGACTTATTAGAAGGAATGGATATTGGAATCATTTTAATAAGAAACAGACTAGAGACTACTAGAGACTAGACACCTCACATTAATTCTCCTGTGATGGAAAAATGAAAGGTAAAATGTAAACTGTCTTATTTGAATTACAACGTAATTTATTCATCGCTTTTTTCTATTCGTATTTTGAATATCAACTGTCAACGTACATGTATGTTGTATGTGCTGTGTATTAAAGTCAGTAAAATATATAAACAAATTTACCCACATAAAATTGCAGTACAACATACAAGTCTAAAGCTCAGAACATTTTGATATTTGATCGGAATCACCCTTGTTTTGAATCATTAGATAATCATGTGAATTTTATTCCACAAGTCAAAACTACACTGCATAATACATAATATACAATATAAAGTAAATGCGTGTATGAATGTGAAATGTCAAGTTTGTAAATAATGATAATGATAATATGAAATTAATATTACTGTGTACATAATAATGTAATAAGCAGTACGTAATAATATGTAAGTTGTACAGAACCACAATTCATGTTTTTGAAAGCTGAGATTCATCTTTGTACCTAATATCTAGTATCTAGTGTAAGTGTACAGTTGCAGGTGTTCAAAAGTCCATAAATCATTTGAAATCTGTAATTTATTAAAAACGGGAAGCTGTACCGGAAAATATGAAGGCAAAAGGTCTCAAAGAAATTTTGACAATATCAATAGAATAGCCAGTTATATTTCTTCTTTAGTTTTTTTCTCCTTTCTTCTCCTACCTTTAAAAAACGCTGGGTTTCACAACACACACACACACACATATATATATTTGCCATTACTACCTTGGACAATTTGTCAAGTTCCATTACACTTGCAACTTACAAGATTAAGAAATGGCAAAAAAGTTGACACTCAAAGTTTATACAGCTTCTCTTAATTTACTTAAGGCAAAAAAAAAAAAAATAAATAAAAGTTGCAAACAAACCCTGAATTTATTAGCAAGAGTGAAAAATTTGGACAGATTGTCACTCCACGTCATCCTCATCATCATCAAATAATTTTGTTCCAAAGGCGAGTGTGAATATGAGAATGTACAATGTACATTGTACAGAGTTGACGGAGGTCTGTCTTCTGTCTCTCTGAGGATTCACATTGTACATTGTACATTGTACCCTGTATACAATATACAATATATACAACTATTGTTCATAAAACTCTACTAACGATCAAGCTTAAATAAATTGTAATCATAAAGAAGTCAAAAGTCAACAAGTGAAAAATACACATGTTAGAAATGTAGAGGAAAGAATCATCGACTTGCTCCTTGCTCCGTCTTCTATATTCATTTCTAGATCCTCGACTCCCTGTCGTATTTAAAATGGACGCAGAACCAACACACACACACTTACACATCTGTATTATCATCCAATATCAAGTTGGTTTTTCTTGTACTTGAAACTTGGAAACGTCAGGATTGAGAGTTGAGAGATGAGACTGTAGACAATTTACAGAAGACCAATGTGTGTTTGTCTGTCTCATGGAATGAAACATTGTTATACTCTTTTTAACAGTAATGAACTAGGAAACTGTACAGTGTACAGTGTAGCCTGTACATTGTACAAATCCACATGAGTAGTTGTGAAGATTGTACCATCACATTATTTTATTTCTTGTATGTGTACAATGTACAAGTATTTACTTGATGCAGTGTGTTGTAAGTTGTAATCTGGCGAAGAGAGACAGAAAGGAGTCTGGTCTGATAGATGGACTCTACTCCTGAGTAACATGTTGAAAACACAAACTTTTCCACATTCATTTTCCTAGTCGTATTCTTATTCTTATTTCTGTTTGACGATCTTGAATCTCAAGATTGAGAATTGAGGATTGAGAAGGACACAACAATTAAGAGAGAAAAGGAGAGAGAGGAAGCAAAGGAAAATAGTGGTATTTTATTTTATTTTACGGCGGCATGGTCTGTGAGTGAGGGGAACAGGACAAGTCAAGAGTCAAGATACTTTGCCGACTCCATGGTTCCATGGTACTCTGTCATTCTGGCATTTTGTCGCCGATGTCCACCTTTTTATCATCAACTATTCATTTTCCTCATATACAAAATCTTGTCCTGTTGTTGTTTTTCCTCTTTCTTAGGTCTAAAGTAATACTTGCATTTATATTTATATTATTTTACATTACATTACTCGTTCTACCCTCAAAAAATGGAGGAGGCAAAAAGAATGTACATACGTATCATTTGTCATCCATCTATTTAAGTATATATAAAAGTACATGTGTACTTTACAGCTGTTTCGTCTCCTGTACATGTAAATATATTATAAATTTATGTACACGTACAAAATACAAGCATTACATATATATATATATATATATATATATATATATGTAATGCTTGTATTTTGTACGTGTACATAAATTTATAATATATTTACATGTACAGGAGACGAAACAGCTGTAAAGTACACATGTACTTTTATATATACTTAAATAGATGGATGACAAATGATACGTATGTACATTCTTTTTGCCTCCTCCATTTTTTGAGGGTAGAACGAGTAATGTAATGTAAAATAATATAAATATAAATGCAAGTATTACTTTAGACCTAAGAAAGAGGAAAAACAACAACAGGACAAGATTTTGTATATGAGGAAAATGAATAGTTGATGATAAAAAGGTGGACATCGGCGACAAAATGCCAGAATGACAGAGTACCATGGAACCATGGAGTCGGCAAAGTATCTTGACTCTTGACTTGTCCTGTTCCCCTCACTCACAGACCATGCCGCCGTAAAATAAAATAAAATACCACTATTTTCCTTTGCTTCCTCTCTCTCCTTTTCTCTCTTAATTGTTGTGTCCTTCTCAATCCTCAATTCTCAATCTTGAGATTCAAGATCGTCAAACAGAAATAAGAATAAGAATACGACTAGGAAAATGAATGTGGAAAAGTTTGTGTTTTCAACATGTTACTCAGGAGTAGAGTCCATCTATCAGACCAGACTCCTTTCTGTCTCTCTTCGCCAGATTACAACTTACAACACACTGCATCAAGTAAATACTTGTACATTGTACACATACAAGAAATAAAATAATGTGATGGTACAATCTTCACAACTACTCATGTGGATTTGTACAATGTACAGGCTACACTGTACACTGTACAGTTTCCTAGTTCATTACTGTTAAAAAGAGTATAACAATGTTTCATTCCATGAGACAGACAAACACACATTGGTCTTCTGTAAATTGTCTACAGTCTCATCTCTCAACTCTCAATCCTGACGTTTCCAAGTTTCAAGTACAAGAAAAACCAACTTGATATTGGATGATAATACAGATGTGTAAGTGTGTGTGTGTTGGTTCTGCGTCCATTTTAAATACGACAGGGAGTCGAGGATCTAGAAATGAATATAGAAGACGGAGCAAGGAGCAAGTCGATGATTCTTTCCTCTACATTTCTAACATGTGTATTTTTCACTTGTTGACTTTTGACTTCTTTATGATTACAATTTATTTAAGCTTGATCGTTAGTAGAGTTTTATGAACAATAGTTGTATATATTGTATATTGTATACAGGGTACAATGTACAATGTACAATGTGAATCCTCAGAGAGACAGAAGACAGACCTCCGTCAACTCTGTACAATGTACATTGTACATTCTCATATTCACACTCGCCTTTGGAACAAAATTATTTGATGATGATGAGGATGACGTGGAGTGACAATCTGTCCAAATTTTTCACTCTTGCTAATAAATTCAGGGTTTGTTTGCAACTTTTATTTATTTTTTTTTTTTTTGCCTTAAGTAAATTAAGAGAAGCTGTATAAACTTTGAGTGTCAACTTTTTTGCCATTTCTTAATCTTGTAAGTTGCAAGTGTAATGGAACTTGACAAATTGTCCAAGGTAGTAATGGCAAATATATATATGTGTGTGTGTGTGTGTTGTGAAACCCAGCGTTTTTTAAAGGTAGGAGAAGAAAGGAGAAAAAAACTAAAGAAGAAATATAACTGGCTATTCTATTGATATTGTCAAAATTTCTTTGAGACCTTTTGCCTTCATATTTTCCGGTACAGCTTCCCGTTTTTAATAAATTACAGATTTCAAATGATTTATGGACTTTTGAACACCTGCAACTGTACACTTACACTAGATACTAGATATTAGGTACAAAGATGAATCTCAGCTTTCAAAAACATGAATTGTGGTTCTGTACAACTTACATATTATTACGTACTGCTTATTACATTATTATGTACACAGTAATATTAATTTCATATTATCATTATCATTATTTACAAACTTGACATTTCACATTCATACACGCATTTACTTTATATTGTATATTATGTATTATGCAGTGTAGTTTTGACTTGTGGAATAAAATTCACATGATTATCTAATGATTCAAAACAAGGGTGATTCCGATCAAATATCAAAATGTTCTGAGCTTTAGACTTGTATGTTGTACTGCAATTTTATGTGGGTAAATTTGTTTATATATTTTACTGACTTTAATACACAGCACATACAACATACATGTACGTTGACAGTTGATATTCAAAATACGAATAGAAAAAAGCGATGAATAAATTACGTTGTAATTCAAATAAGACAGTTTACATTTTACCTTTCATTTTTCCATCACAGGAGAATTAATGTGAGGTGTCTAGTCTCTAGTAGTCTCTAGTCTGTTTCTTATTAAAATGATTCCAATATCCATTCCTTCTAATAAGTCTTTGGCTACATTAAATTGCACATGTATCTCTCTTAGATGAAACATGAACAGTGAACAAGGTGCAAAAACTAGAGAGAAAGAGAGAGGGAGAGAAGAGCAACAAACTAAAATCATGTATTTTACCACAGTTTCAAATATTTGATATGATGAAACTAGTGTGTAAAAATGAAAATATGCGTTGCACAAACAAGATCATGTGTATTAAAGACGCCTTCAAATGTTTCTCATATTTTCACAAATCTTCCTGATGGCTGCTCAGTGCTCAGCTTCAACTTCACCTTCCACTTGCCAGTGTACAAACTACGATCTAAGAAATACGAATATGAATACGAAGGTTGTACACTGTACACGCAAAACAAATGTACAATTAAGACCGGGAAGATCAACAATACCGTCAAAACATAGATCTTCCATTCTAAGTTCTCTATTCTACAGCAATAGTTATAGCTTTGAAGGGCTGTGTAATAAATGAGTCCAACTTTGATACTCCAGCAAAATCTCATACACATTACACACTACACACACACACATCTTTACATGTATCTAATTTTCTGTTTTTATAATAATATTAACTACAGAGAAAAATAATACTCAAATAACTCAATTATCCAGTTCTTGTTAAACCAGTTCCCAGTTATACATGTGTTTGACGCCTATAAATCTCTCGTATACATTATACATACGATTAGAATAGTATGCAATTAGCTTCTTATTCCGTATTCGGTACTCTTTTGAAAATAGATGAAAAAAAGTTACTCTTTTTTTCTCTATACTACAAGTTCACCATTCTTCCTCTATTCATCTATTTTACGTTTCCTACTTGCTTGCTTCTGCTCCCCTCGCAAGTGTTACACACTACACACACACATACAATATAAATGAATTTCAAGTTAAACCTTGTGTGAACTTACTTGGTTGAATAGGATCTACATCAAGAGTCAAGAGTCTAGACTCTAGACTCTACACATTTCAGTGTGTATTCATAGTAAAACGGCTGATGTATTGATGTAGTGAAGAAAATGCCCGTGTTTTTCCTGTCTTTTCAGTCTCAGCAGCAGAATTATATGACTTATGACTCTTGCAAATTCTGCTGGTATGACAGTAATTATGAGAAAAGGAAAATAAGGCACTTTTATACTCTCGATACAAATTATATCGTACGATGAATAAATAAAGGATGGCAACAGTTGTAACATTGTGTGTTCTACAGTGAAAAAGATCTTTGTACATTGTACATTGTATAGAGTTAACTGTTATTTTCATTTCCATTTCTTCAAGAAGACTTGCCCTATCCTAGTTTGAATTAATTAAGTTTCCATATATACATAAGCAAAGTATAAAATGCAGTATACAATTACCAAACTGAGTAGGTCTCAGCCTCACACTTTTTCTGGTGTTCCATTAATATATTTTCTACTCTTTTTATTCCAATTCTTTTCTTTCATTGGGAAACGTACGTGGGTCATAAAATAAACGAGAGCTCTTGACTAGAGCTGGAAATGAAAATGAAACTGGAGAAGAAATGTGTCGATTGTACACTCTTTTTCCTATGCATTCGCATCTTAATATATGTATTACATAGAATAGAGAGTACACTAGACTGTGTACTGAGGATTAAACAGATAGATATACAACATACAGCTCTGTTTAATAGCTATTGAGTGGAACTTTTTGTAGATATAATACTATGAGTATAATGTAAAGAATACAGTGTACAGTGCACAGTGTAGATATCGACTATGCCGTAAAATGCTGCTGATTTAATTAGAGTGGGAACAACAGCGCATTAATTATGATAGAGCACAAATTCCTTGCAAGTCAAGCAGGCCAGTCTTCGTAAAAAATAATAGCTGGAGATTTTTTAATTATCAACGCGGCCGCTTTTCATCACCCAACACACACACATTCATGCAGGCAAATGTACATTTGAAAGTCAACGTCGTCTTTCGCCTTTTTCCTCCATCTCCTTTACGCTTTCGCTCTCATTCTCATTTGCCTACATAGCTGGATATTGGATATGAATGGGAAATCTTCGTCATCACTACCATCTCTACTGTTATTGTTAGCATTGGATTGGATAGGATTGGATTGCATTCCACTTGTAAAAATTAATTCCTTGTCTTTCCGTCTTATCTCCTCGTTCCTCTTTCAACACTCAGTACTCAACATTCAACACTCAACATTCAGCACTGCTGTTAATTTGCAAGTCATTTATTCATTCGATGAAAGACGGTAGAAGAAGTTAAGAAGAGATGAGGACTCATTCATCAGTACACTTGTTTCACCCGCGTATATAATAATTAAAATAATACAACATTTGATATTTAATGTAAATAATACACCAGTCCTAACTGTTTTCCACATAAAAATTACTCCACATGCACATCCTCATTTAAAACTAAATAAATTCATCTCATTTCCAACAAAGACAAGGTAATTAAATTATTGTTGTTTGGAAACTTTGAAAAAAATTTATAAGATGAGCATTAAGTAATAGTGTATGTGTAATTAGTTTTTTTTGTTATGAAAGTCCTTTCCTCCTTTCTGTGAATATTTGTAAGTGTTCGTTGAGCGCTTTACCCTATAAAAGATTGAGTGGAATGGAATCGAAATTCTTCCACATTCTACTTCTACTTCTGTAATTCGGGACAAGATTTAAGAGATTTAAGAGCTGTGTAATTGAACCGTACAGTGAAAAGATACATTTTTTTGTGTGGAAGAGAAAGGTAAATGAGAATTTTATACATTCTCACAAAAGGGAATGATGGGGAATTTTTTCTATGGGGAATTTAAAGTAGTTTGTAGTTGAAAAATGAAGTCGGCTTCAATTCTCAATTCTCATCTCCTCTTTCTCCTGAAAATTACTAGTTTAATACTACATCTTACGAAACATTTCTGCTACTGTTCTTGTCCAATAAAAGGATAGAATTTAGGTAAATGTTGACTTTTAATTAACTGGATCTACAATCTACATACAACACACAGAAGGAGCAGTGAGCAGTGAACAGTGTAATCGGAAGGAGAGAAAAAAACACTAATCGTTCTCTAATTAAAAGTCATCGACTGCATTCAAATGATCAACTTGAAGACTCTCTCCATATTTTTTTTTTACACCCCACCATTTTAATGACTCAAAGGATCCATTTAACCCTCTTGTACATATTGTAGATACCTTTCAAAGTTCAAGCTAAGCTAAGCCAAGCTAAAAGCTAAAAGTCTGTTCTGTTAGATGTATATTTTCTTTCTTTTTCATTCTTCCAATTCGAATTTGAAGTGTGCAGTGCACCCACGTTTTTAAAACCCAGAGAAAAATGTATAGAGGAACTCAAGTGTATATTAAATTTGGAAATGAAAATGGGGTTGGAATGTGTACAACGCACTTTTCCACATTTGACTTTGACTTTTTGAAAAGGATCGAGTAATAGAAAACGTATGAGAATTACGACTTTCCTCTCCTAAATTATTTCATACACTACACACATTTTAAGTCAACTACTATAAAAAGTACAGCTGTACATGTGAATATTGAACATTGAACATTGAGTATTGAACAAGTGTGAATGAGTATTTCTTTCTTCCACATCTTTCCACATCTACATCTACATTTTCCTGCGTAATCGTGAGTTGAGAGTTAGAAGTTGGAGAACAAGAAGGAGACGAGAAAGCTCTCTCTTTTCTTTTTTTTAAGAGTCAATGATTTTTATTTTCATTGGGGGAAGTTTAATTAAGTGCAGCTATATTTTTAATTTGACTTGGCGAATTGAATTATGAGCTTTGAGCAGGTTGTCCAAGAGACTGCCGTGTAATAATTACAGAAAAACTATGGGCGGCGTAAAACAGTCTTGAACTCTCCATTCTCCACTCTATGCAAATCAGCTTCCTTATAAATCCTGAATACGGACTACAGAATACTGAATACTTAATATACCTCCTCTGTGTATTGAAGATTGAGGTTTCCAGCATTCAGCTTCCATGCGTACATCGTACATTTTTTGTAATTTATATGGAAAACTCAAATTGAAAATGAAGTCCCAAACATATTACATAATACTGAAGAGCACGACCATATTTTTACTCTCTTTACTATTTAGTTTCATCTTTGGTTTTAGTTTTCATCTTTGAAAAAAATTAATAATAAATAAATAAAGTGGAAATATTCTGGAATCATTTCAAAGACATTGTGTAAGATGTGAGACTTTCAGATTTGATGCATTACAATTTACAATTTACAATACAAATCCATTTGTTTGGAACTTGTAACTCACACGAAGCTTTTAAGATTAACATAAAAATTTCAAATGCTATTAAATGTTAAACGAGATATTGAATATTGAATGTTCAAAACAGCACTTGGTTTGCTAACACAAAGCTAAACAATGTTCATGTACATTGTACATATTAATAATAATAATAATAACAATCTACAATCTACAGTGGTCAATCCTAATAAGGAAATTCGATTATAGTAACTTGATCAAAATGAAAATGAAGCTGATTGACAAGTCATTTGTTCGCCGCCATATTGTGGTACATTGTGCTGTGTGATATTGTATTGTATTGTATTGTGCTTAAAAGAAGAAAAATATGAAGAATGGAAAAGGACAATGGAAACTTTGTAGTACATAAGCATCAGCATTAGGATCTATCGGTATTTTGGTTTGATTTAGATATTGATATTAATATACGATATCGATATATGATATTCGATACTTGATATTTGATACCGAAGCGTGTGCTTGCCTGCCTGCCTCATCTTATCTATCTTGTCTTCAAAATTTGGTTGGAATAGTTCAGGACACCAGGAGGAAAGGTGTCGATCACCAGAGAATCAAACACACAGAGGGGGAGGAAAAGAGGCAAGAGCAAGAGGCTTTTGCCAATAAGTGACAGACTGGATTGGATTGGATCGGATTGGACTCGACTGGACATAGGACACACGAGGAGATTTTTTAATACATAAACTGATGTGAAGAAACAGCGAGGAAGAGGAAGAGTAAGAGAGTAAGAGAGCAAGAGACCAAAAAACCAATACCCAAACTCTCTTTCTTTCTGTTTGTGGTTTAAAAATAAAAAGAAGATGAAGGAGGAACTCATATCTCAATCTTTCAAGGAATCAATCATAAATCTTCGTGTGGGGTCTTTGGCGTTCCTAAATCAGCCTGATGTCACACAAAGCCTGACTAATTGATGAGACCCACGTCCAGTCAACCTAGCATTGAATATCCATTAGCCTCTTAGCTCAAACAAACTGAGTGGAGAGTAGAGAGTAGAGACAGCACATTCACTTTGTACCCTCTGTACTCTGTACATTGTAGCTACATGGATACAGTACAGTGTGCAGTGTACAGCGTACATTATAAAAGTATCTGTCTACCCTCTCGAAATTCAATGGACATTTTCCCCTGTACAAGTAAAATCATACTCCACGCTGGCACACGACATGGACATGAATACATAACATTCAACAATGCTATACATCATACATACTACGTACGTACCATTATTACATGGAAACAGATTCAAATTTGAAATGTGACACTGAAACTACCCTTGTCCAAGTACATGTATTAGGTACAATGTACACTGTAAATTGTACAATGTAAGTATATAATACGTTGTGTTGTGTTGTAAATCTCATCTATTTTCTTGTTTCATTTGCATTATCCAGCTGCGTCTACATACATTTGATCTATTGGAGCGGCCTTGTCCTCATTTTACTCAGCTTTTCATCTTTCATCCCCAGTATCAAAAAAGAAAAAAAATTTTAGAGAAAAATGATAGATTTTTTCACACATCTACACAGTAATTTTGACTAAAAAGAGAGTTGACCATTACCCATGTACCATGTAGCAATCGAAAGAACAATACTGGACCCTGGATTCAGAATATTCAACTTGGTTGAATCTAAGATGAGTTTGACCAAGTGATAAACAAGACAAACCTAAACATGCTCATAAAAAGAGAGAAAATTGGAAGAAGAAAACTCTAGGGATTCCTAAAAATAGGTGATCTCTCACGTAGTTTATTTAAACCTAGGACCTGGAAACTAGAAATAATCATGCATCATGCTCTACCAATTTTTGGAAAGGACAAGAGGCTCTTTTTACCCTGTAAACTGTACACTGTAAATATCTATATGAAACCAGCTTTGGATGGAAATGGAAGGTCAGACCAGATCAGACCAGACGTCAGACGGTTTATCGCCAATGAAAAGTGCATCATAAATGCTGCAAAAAAATACGAGTGGACCGTCACACAATTCAACTTCTGTCCAGTTCATCTGACAGTTGTAGTAAAAAGTGAAACGGAAACTGAAACTGGAAAAGAAAGTAAAAAGTACTCGCGACCACCTCAACATCAACATCAACTTCAACCTCACCAGACACCAAACTGAAGGAGAGTATAGAACTGTTTTTTCCCTTGATATATGTACTCGATGCTCGATACTTTTATGCATATATTCACTTTGGTATTCATGGCCAGTCGAGAGTCGAGAAAGGGCAAAATAACCAACAAGTTTGACAGAAACAAGTCCAAAAATACTGAGGGGGAGACAACTGTATTATATTGCCTTCCACTTTCTAGTTTGTACGATACGATTCTGACTCTATCTGGAATCGGGAATAGACTGACCCTCTGGAATGTACGTAATATACTTCTTTTTTTTTGGTATCTTTAGTAACGCTTTTTTCCCTTTTCCGTTTTCCTTCATCCGTTTCCCACAACTTGCCCAATTCCTTCCTCTAAACTTGACGATGGACCACTAGGTACTGCTATGTATTATTATTATCATTATTATTATTATTGCTATTTCTATTACATGGAGAGAAACGTCGTGTCCGAATGTCCCTATGGCGAGGAGCTATCGACTAGAGAGTAGTTGCTCTCATGGGATTTACTTTATACTTTCACCTTGATCACGATCACCTCCTCGCATCACAAACAACTTCAAAGTTCCCTCGCCTCCAAAGTTTTACTTTACTCTCCTTTTCATTCAAGTCCAACTTTTTTTCACGTTTTGCCATGGTTCGATTTTATCCAATGCCAACGTACAAAATATACAACACATGCTGAAACTATTTTTACTCTACTATTTTTACAAAATGAATCGAATCTCATGGTTCTTTTATATTTGAAAAACCTACGAAAAAAATTCAAAACACTTTATACATTATGTAAAACAACCTGGTTCAAATTTGCCTTGTTTAACAAAAAAAGGTTGTTCAAAAGTCAAAAGTCGTGTGTAAACATGAATATGCATAAAACCCTAGAGGATGCAAACCACACTTTCTTTTATTCTAAATTCTACATTCTACATGCTAGAGAATAAATACCCTAGACACGGAGAAAATAGAATATACAATGATTACCAAATTTTCTAGTTCTATTTGGCTAGAGTTGGAGTTGGAGTTGATCTCATCTCTATAATTTCATGTACTGGTTGGAATTGTGCAATAAATTCCTATCAAATCATAAATTTGACTGTGCATCTTAATATGGGAGCGGAGTGAGCCCATAAAAAGTCAATTATAAAACAAAAATACTTATAAAAAATGTACATATTGCTCTGCTCAGACGGATGATGTACGATAAATGGGGAGACTTGGGACAGAAACGGAGGAAAAACAAGGGAAAGTGTACACATGCACTTTCCATCACAAGTCACACAAGCTACAGGATGGAATAAGGAAAAAAGAAGCTAGGAGCCGTACTGTACTGCACTGTACTGTACTGTGTTAACTTAACTCTACAATCCAACAAAATAGCACATATGTACATTGTACATTGTACATAGTTGTGCAGAGTCAGAAAAACAGAGAGTTTCAAAACAAGGGAAAACTCACAAAGCCTGGAACATGGGATGGGATAGAGTGATCAAATAATTCTGTCCTCCTTCCTCCTCTCCTCTCTATTACACACATTATTATCATCTGGGCTTTTATTGTGTCATAGCTCCATTAAGGAAGGGAATCACAAGAATGCGTTTTAGAACAATTAGGTGAGTTTCCAACCTCTCGCCTTCCTTCCTTCTTTCCATCTCATACAATTGGTTTGGCCGTTTCTCTCTTTCTCTCTCTCTCTCTCTCTCACTCTCTCTCTACTCTTGACTTGACATGGAGCAAAGTGCAATATCCGTAATATGTAATAATATGTAATATCCGTCAGACTTACGTATAACACTAAAATATGGATGTACTAGTGTACTAGTATTATTCTGTATATACGTGAACAGGGCACACTCTCCACTCTCCACACTGGATAAAATGAGAGTGCAATATGATACTTAAGAGAGAAAGAGGGAAAGAGAGAGAGAGAGAGAGAGTCCATAAAATAATTTCCCATTCTGTCTTTCATATGAGCACAAGAGTACATTGTAAGTTATGTGGAATGAAGGAAAACGGAAAAATTTGGTAGGGAACACGTAATAATAATAATAATGATAATAATAATAAAGGCTCAACTAATGTGGACACTGACACTCTGAAACTGATACGTATATGGTGATTTGGTATTGAGTTAGAGTTTGGAGATGCCGAAAGGACGTATAAATACAAATACACAATGGACGTACTTATAAGGCACCTTTTCCATCCTCCTTTTGCCACCCCTTTTTCCTAATCTCTCAAACTATCCATCCGTATCAATATCCGACAACAATATTTGTATTTACGTATTTACTATTTACGTAGATTATATGATGCCCTATATATTGACAAATAAAAGTAATCATTTCGTCTTAATTCTCAAAGAGGCTGCCAAATGAAAGTGTGGGGCGGTAAAGGGAATGGAAATGTGTGTACATTGTACAATCCAAGCATATGTAGAATGTAGAATGTAGATATAAGCTATGAGCTACAAACATTTGCATGACAACAATAAGAAGGTTCCACATACATTCTTTGAATTTACTACAGTGGTATTTTATGTCCATGATGCTCAACACTCATAAAGTTTCTCACAAAGATACGTACGTGTACAGATATTTTACATAATATATTGTATACATTCACCACTTCGTTTACAATGTACTTCATATACGAGTATATATGTGCTTTTTATATTGAAATAAATAAAGTCTGCCTTCACCCATTCATTTGCTCCTCGTTCTGATGAGCTCAACTATGAGATCTTTTACAAGCTCACGGAACAGCAACAGGATGGTGAATGGTGAGTGAATAAAGTGACAGTAGTAAATCATCTGAGGAATGAAATGGAATGAAAAGCTCTCAAAATTTTGCATAATCACAAGGACCGAGCTGCTGTTTGCCTCAATATAAAATGTACATTATACATTGCACATACTTTACATTTTATACAGTACATGTGAAGATCCTGTCGCATCCTCTTTTTCATACAGATGGGATGATGATATAGGGCCATATTATGTACATACAATATTACGTATGACGCTAAAAAGAATTACTCGAAACTCACACACAACTGCATTTCCTCTTTTATTGTTTGATCTTCTCATCATCCAATATCCACATTTCATTTTACACCCAAGTTTAATCACCACAATAAAACAAGATGGAAGATGGTGTAAAGAAATAAATGTATACATAATACATACATGCATAAATTTTGAGGCAGGAAATGCAATATCTTGAAAAAAAAACAATTTACTGATAAATGGTATTTGTTCATGTACTTCTTGTTATTAATTTTTTAAAAATGGGTTTGCACACAATACACAATGAAATGCTGCAGGTTTTCATTTTCCTTTTTATTTTTCGTATACAAATATTTTTCATGTATGACAGCTTTTCTATTATTCCATTCTTCTTTTTTACGATATTATAAGGTTTTTGGGTGTACTGAAGTTGCAATATATTTGCCTTTAGTCTTTAGTACTTGCCGCTTTATACACTGTACAATCTGTACATTGTACATTTGTCCAGTGTCCAGTAAGTATTAGCACTATCAGAGATCAATCAGCTGAGATAAAGATTCATCGTTTTCTCCCTTTCCTTTATCCTTTATCCTATGCACTATGCATGTATATGTTTAACATGTCCAATGTCCATAATTCCCGTCACTGCCCATTGAATAAACCTTCACTGTGAAAGGGACAAGATTCACTTCCTTACAGACGTGCATATTGCATATGCATGTGCATTGCTCATTGTGTAAGATGAGCTACATAATGGAATGATTGAGGAAAAAGATATCACAGTTCCTTGTTTGCTGTCCGTCCTACTATGGCAATGGCAGTGGCCACTATCAAAACTCAAGATCTCCTCATATAAATGCTGTATTCTTTCTTAGTTTTCTCTCCCTCCTTACACACTTTTTATGTGTGTACACTGTACAATGTACATTTCCTTTATTTCTGCTCTATAAAAGTAAATCCACAGCACAACTGACAGAAACAGTGGATGACAGTTATAAAGTGGATGATATTATATTTTGTATTTTTTTATACTGTCCGACAAAACGGATCGTTATAATAGGAAAATATGACACAAACAAAAACAGCAATAACCCCAAAAGACAACAGACAACAGACAACAATGTACAAAATCCAAAGGTTTGTAGTAAACGAGAACAAAAAGATACAAATTTATATAATAGAATAAGGAGTACATTTGTAATATACTTAATATTATGTAAAATTATGAATAATGAATAATATAACTTATAACAAGCCTCGCACACTTGAATTGGTCAAGTATGGTGTTACAGCTTCTGATTCAGAGTCTGATTCTGTGTGTAGTGTGTAGGCTTACACTTGTCTGCAAATTGCAATTTTTCCTGTTCTTACAACAAATTCATTCGAGTCTCTAGTATCTAGTCTCAAGTCTCAAGTCGTTTTACACGTAGGGCGTAAATTGTAAAAATTTCAGCCACTTATTGTCTTATGTCTTCTCTAGTACCAGAAAACCAAGTACCAAGTAATATAATTCCATAACCGGCTCTCTCAACTTGATCACACACGAGGATGAACATTATTAGTGTATATAATATATATTACACTATACTTTTTTCAAACAAACATGAAGCACAAGCTTTGCTCACGTACGGTGTGTACATGTAATAATAATAATAATACATGTGTAAAGGTACAATGTAGTGGTGTAGAAACCTGTACCCAAAAGTAGAGATTAACAGAGGAAACAAAGTTATTTTCATACAATGAAATTTATTATCATAGTTAAACAAATTTCACAATTTTGAGCACAATCATAAATAACATTACTACACACAGAGCACAGAGCACGGCTGTTTCTAGTTTGACTACACTTGTGTATTTATTTTTATTTTGTATCTCCAAACTTTATATGAATATTGTACTATAACTTAAACTGAAATCACTATGCATTTTCAAATAAATATTGAGTAGGTTAGCATTTACCCTCTCTACGTTCATACAATATTTTTAAATTGTTGGTGGGGAATGCAAAATACAAAGGTAGAAAATGGAATGTACTAGATACCTTATACAAAAATAAATGTCAACTATCAAGTTCCAAATCTTTATGATGCATGAGAAAACTACGCTGCATAAGTATTTATATGTATCACCTTGTTTGTTCATGGTGAGAAAAATCCAAAGGCTAGAAATGGAATCAGCTCATCTTTTCAAAATATATTGTCATATTACTTTTTATGATAAGTAAGTCATCACTACCCAATTATCATAAAAAACAAGTGACACTGAGCCACGACGTGTCAACTACTTGGACAAACTTGTACTTTGAATGTATAATATATGTATTATTACACATCTTCATAATACCATATTTTATATATTATTACCATTGTAGTATTAGCATGCCTAATGCTTAGGCAAGAATGGGATCCAAGGTTGATGGAATTTGAAATTTGGATGAGCGTTTGGCAAACAGCGGGCGAAAAGTAAAAAAATATATATATGTAATTCATGCAATTATGAAGGTGAGGTTTTCTCACTTGTGCAATTCAATTCGTCATGAATCAAATGTAATGTCAATGTCTGTATCAACTATCAACTATCAACTGTAATGACAATGTGAGTGTGAAGGTCAATTCACAATCCAAATCTAATCCAAATCCAGCAATCCAGTCGAGTCCTTTGGTCACATTGTAAAATGTAAAAAGTAAAAAGTCTGTATAATTTATGAATTATGATCCCTATGGTTCCCTCTAATAGTTCTAGTAATAATATTTTAAGATCTCACAGTGGACACTGAATTAATAAAAGAGGTATAACAACCACAATACATGTACGGTGTATATGTAGTTGATATCGTATTTCACTATTTCACCTCCAACATCTCACCATGTTAAACATTTAACATTTAATCCAATGATCAGAGCTAGGAATTACAAAAGAGACAAACAAGGAAAAATTGTGGAAAACAAAATCCTCACATGCATCTACGTTATATTTCATGTGTAAATATATAATATATTACTCCAAACTCCAACCGGGAACTAGTTGCTCTCCTCTCTCCGTCCTTTTTTTTAATGAGATGGGATTTGTAATAAAAAATACAAATGCAAATACAAATACAATACATACGATGGTAACATTTGCAAAGTAAACCAAAGTGCAAAGTGGCAATGAATAAATATAATTTAACAAATACAATGTAGTATGCATACGTCACTCCACATGCGGCTTCACTGTGTACTGTATACTGAATAGATTTGAATATGGGAAGTTCCGAGTTTTGGGTAAGATATGGAAAAGCATTGTGCAATGTATATATTTGTATATTCTATATTATATTATATTATGTGATGTACTCTTACTATTGTGCTTCTATTCCCTGTACAAAATGAATGACTGTTCTATCAAGAATCTTACTATGTATCTATTATCTATCCATCACCGAATCTCTTTCTCTACTGTTCGCTGTCTGATGTTGATGCTAGTGCCAGAGTCAGAGTCAGAGTCAGTGCTGATGTTAATACACAACCTGTTCTTTCTTATTTATTTGATTTTTGGGAACTAGAATGTCAGTTAGTCAGTTAGTTGTGGCGGCTCCTCATTTCTCTACCAAAAAGACAGATATACTGGTTGGTTACTCTGTACTGTGTACTGGTTACTGGTCAGAAACAGAAAACAAGTCGTTGTATCAACACAGATGTGTACATATTTATATTTGATATGCATGCTCAAATATCGAATAGGCACTGTGTGTTGTGTGTACTTTATTATTATTATTATTATTATTATTATGTTGTTATATTCTGTTGCAGATTCTGTTCATCCAGAATTAATGACTACAGTCAGGCATATAAACTTGAAAACATTAATTGAACAACAACTGGTATTATAATTTGTCTCTATAATTCTTCAATCCGACAAACTTCAATCTGAACAATATTAATTATTACCTTCTTATACCATAATCATAATCATAAGCATAAGAATAATAATAATAATGATGATACAACAATAATAAGTCAGGGAGTAAGTGACTAACTAACAATTAATTTCTCTCGAATTTCCTCAAAAAAAACAACTTGTGTCAAGATGGAGATTTTCATACTTCATACTTGACTCTACACTTTACACTCTATACTCTTGACTCTAGATTCAAGATTCTACATTTTCTATGAAAAAGATATGAAGTTCATATTTTTACACTCACACTCATATTCACGTCTTGGATCTCTAGAATCTCTAGAATCTAGAATAGAAGATGAAAAGTACCCAAATAACTAAACACGTAAACGGGAAACATATCTCAATAAAAAAAACAGTACATTGACCATATTGAGATTTCCCATGTTCGCCGTTTGCAACAGATTTATAAGGTACAACATGCACAATGTACAAGTCAATAAACAACGCTAGTTAATTACATGCGCGTTTATATTAAGAACAAATCAGCCAGAGGACAGAAAGGAAAAAGAGATAGGTGAAATAATGGCAACAGCAACAACAACAGCTCCTCATCCCAAACTTGACCATTCATTGGAATATTTTTAGACCAACCTATAAAGTATTTATTTATTACAGTTTGAAAACTTATGAATGGACACACACATAAACACATGCAGACAGACATTTATCTTCCTATTGAATTCTGGACTTGAATTTTGACATGGATATATACAATATACACGCATCAATATCATCGTCATTATTATTATTATTAACATCAACAAATCTATACATTCGATACATCAGTGTAGATTGAAAATCCAATCCAATCCAATCCAACCCTGTGTACTGTGTATGCCACATATTATTTTTTTCTTTACTTCATCTCACACTTGTGCCTGGAGTGGAGTCATCCTGGCTGTCGTTCAATCCTTCATCATTTTCCTTCACCATGATATGCAGGTTGACTATTGACTATCCTGTATCTTATATCTTATGGCATGGTGTTATATTGTAGAATGGAAATAGTATGGACAAAAAGAATGTGAAAAAAGAAAAGGTGCGGCACCTCCATATTCCATATCCATTTGGTACCATGGTACACATTTCATACTAGTATATCGTAACAAACACAAACACAAATACAACCGAAATGGAAATCCAGCAATATATTGTATATTGTATACAATATGGTGCAACACAAGCCGACTCATCATCAAATGAAGGAAAGAGCAAGGGATGATGCAGTTCAATCTCAATCAGAAAACTAAACTGCTCCAAGGAACATTATTTATATTGATGGCTCGAGCAACTTGTCGTATTTTTTTCAACCTTTCAATCCATATCCATATTCTAGATTGTTAATGTATAGCTGACCGATTGATATTACTTTTTTTTCCTGATGAATGCCACTATACTTCTTCTACTACTACTATTATTATTATTATTATCATCATCATCATCTTTAATTTTTGACCTTATAAATAATTACTTGTGACTTGTGACAGTAGAATATTTAAAGGGTAGAAGAGGGTTCAAAGTTAAAACCAGTCTTTTTGGCTTGTGAGTTTTTGCAATAAATATTCATCGAATGACGAATGAGGAATTGCATTAAACAACATAATTTGAAAGGATTTGGGGACACATTTGACAACATTTGTCTGATAAATCCACCTGCCACATGTACAATGTACAATGTACATACAATGTAGATAATAGATACTAGATACACAGAGAAAGAAAAAAAAACTGCCAACTTAAAAAGTAACTCGTATATATATACATATACGTAGATTGAAACTACTGAGCAAAAAAAACAAAATGAAAAACTAGCAAGGAACAATGGATTCATGCAAGAAATTTACGGTAAATGAATGGAGGAAGACAAATTGCCGTCGCAAAGATAAATAAATATTACACCGGGTAAAAGAATGGAATAAAAGAAGAAAACCAACTAAGAAGAAGGCAGAAAAGAAGTACAAGTACAAGGAGAAGAGGAGAGAAGTGGAGGAAGATGACAAAGAAAGACGGATGGAATGACCAAGTCCAAGTTGTCGGCTGTATAAATTTGGCTGTAACTTTTTACACAGCATCTCATATCTCTCCCTTGCCATTTAATCTGACTCAGGCTTTTGAACCAACGGACAGACTTGACTCAATGGACAGTGGACGGTGGATGGTGGAAACCTCACAAAATGATTTATTGCTTTCTAACCTCTCAACACTCTTGTTAATAGAGCGGGAGTAAAAGCATCATATAAAAAACCATTAGGGATGTTCACTGTTCACTCTTCGCATTTAGGAACAAAAAGAAGCCAACAACAAGAATCAAATGTACAAGACAAAGCATACTCCTAGTATATCTATGCGTGTGTTGGAGAGAGAGAAAAAAAGGAGAGGACGATTATCCAAAGTACAAAGTACATAATACACAAGACACAAGATAATACCAAAAACCACAAAGGACAAACTTGAAACTACATAAATGATAATGCTAAATACTCAACTTTTTAACTTACGACTTTTTACATATGTGTAATCGTACATTCAGATACATTTGCCTTCAAGTTTATCGCATCTCTCATCTTTCCTTCTTTCTCTTAGTTCTTGATTCCTGCTCCTTCTCTCTCTATTCTCTCTCTCTCTCTCCCCCTGTGACATTCGTTTACTGCTCAGAACAGTTAGACTCTGTCATCTGTTCCTTTTCCATAATATTTTATACTTCATACATTCTGTTTTTTTTCTCACTGTGTACAATGTACAATGCACCTATACTCAACAGTGTTTCTCAAACTTTGTCATTTAACCTGCAACCTCCAGATTGACCACTATTCTTACATCTTCCAAGACATAGAAAGAAAGAAAGAAAGAAAGAGACGAAGAAGAAGAGGAATGAGTTGTGTGCAAAAATTAACTTGATTCCTTTTTTATTATATTGTACAGTGTACAGTCTATTGTATATTGTATTACATCATGTTTATTTAAACTCATCCCATCAAATCCCACTAAACCAACAACACATTAAAATATACATTTAACATTTATATTTATCTCGTCATCAATCCTTCTTTAGTCTTTAGTGAGAATAAGGGAATATAATAATAATGTATTTTGTATGTATGAAATTGGCACGTCATGTATGATATAAACAGCTGCTTAAGAAAAAAAAATTACCCTGTTTTCTGTTTTCTATTTTGCCTCCTCAAGACATTTTGCATTATCTCTTATCTCCTATCAGTTATCCCAGTCTTTTTCTTTTTTGCCTCTTTTCTCCTTGTATTATTGGCTATCTATGCTTTTTCTACTGATAATGTCTACTACTACTACTATAGAAATAAAGACAGACGGTTCACGGGAATTACAGACATAAACTATCTTTTTGCAGTGTAAAAAACATTTTGCATTAAGTTACATAATATATTACTACACTGCATATTGTAGATAAGTATTAAGTATGCATAATCTAGAATCTAGAATATAATCTACATCATTTTCTAGCTTGTGTATGTATTATGCATAATGCATAATGTACAGATATAATGTGGATTTACTATTTATGCATTGAATATCAAGTTTAAACTAAAGTGTCAAATGGGATGTACACAGAAACTCCTCGTTGCAATTTAATGGCGGTAATCGGTAATGGTATATGCAATATGTACAATGTACATTGTACAATAGTATGGATGATTTTGAGTCTTGAGTCTAGAGTCTCGAGGTGAATTAGACAGCAGCAGGCAAGCCTGTATATTAAGTGCATACATCATGTACAATGCACAGTAAATGTGCTCAAATCTGCATAACCCTGCTCATAACACCATCAATAATAACAAAGGAAACAGCGACAATGCAACGACGTGAGCTTTGAGCTGTTTGAATATGCAATACACAAGATGCAAGCTGGTTTCTAGCTTATGCACATTGTACATCCACACGTCTTCAAACTGGTAACCTTCATTAATAAATGCATCTCTGGAGCAGTGTTCAATGCAAATTTCAGATGCATCCAACACCCAAACAAAACCTTTTCCTTTTCCAGTCAAACAGGTCAAGTTTGGAATTTGAAATAGGTGAGAATATGAATTTAATGCGAATTTCATATCTTTTGTATAATATTAACACTGCTATCTGATATTTTTTTGTGGTAAGGAGTAATGAAAATATTCAAACCTTTTAATAACTATAGATTAATACATGTAATAAAATGCTCATTACATTTCATTTTAAATAAAAAAAATAGTTCAATAAGTATTTTTTTTAAAGTATAAAAGATAAAAGCTTTCCACTCTCCAACAATACATCACACACTTGTAATCTGGTAAATCAGTGATATAAGAGATAGGTTTAATATCAACTGTAATGTGTGTAATTCAACTCCGTCTTCATGTTTCTTGAATCAACCTCTTTTACATACTTTGTACTTGTACGCATTATTTCAGAACTGCATATGGGATATTACATCAATACACTAGATACTAGGTACTAGAGAATGGAACGAAATGGTTATTCTTTATTTTACCTGAGAGACTCTTTACAACTTTCAGGTCCCAGTTGTAGGCTCTAGGTATAGTCTAGGATGATATAGTCATGATGGATAAAAAAACATGTTGGATTTTGCACAAGGAGTGTGAAAACATTAGGTATAATAATAATAATGTAAACTCTCTCTGACTCGCCCATCGTCCGTGGAATACATGTGTATAAAAATGTATAAAAAAGACCGAATCGAATACCGACCGTCCGTAGTCCGTAGTCGATCGTCCGTAAGCGGCCACTTCTTCCTTTCTTTCTTTCTCTTTCTTTTCTCCCTTATCGTGTTTTTTCTTTTTTTTATCCCTCACAATTTGAATACACATGAACCTTTTTACATAAAGATTTGGTCACCGTGTTGTAGACTGTAGACTGTACACTGTACATGTGCACTCAACGGAGTAATCGAACGCTTGTAGAAAAGGATAGTTGTAATAAAATCCTAGTAAAAACAGTAATACTAATAGAGATTGAAATCACATGATGCATACACTAAATTACATGTAGTGAAATTTTAGAGTAAATTTCACACAGCATTTGACATTAGGTATTACAGAGTAGAGACACACTAGACACTAGACAGTAGACTGACAATTGACAATGATATTAGACTTGGCTCACGGATTTGTAATATCAATAATACATAACACATAATACTAACTGTATTATTTTATTCCTTATTTTATTCCGCTTCTCAATACTCCAGACTCGAGACTCAATGTGCAAAGATGTGCACGTACAAGAGAAATGTGTAATGTAGAGAGTTCTTTCCTGGATTCCAAATTCCAAAGGGATTTTTTTTTCATACAATCAACGACATGCGAATCTATCCGTCTATCTATCCATCTATCCATGATCCATGCTTATGCAAAGGTTATTTGTAAAATGCCGATTGGATCAAGCGAATAAAAAAGGGGCGAATGGACTTGAATTGTTCCATAGGCGCATTACATATAAAGGGAAAGGAGATTGAAAAAAAAACGGATTATCGTCTCCTTCTCTGGAACCATGTTCAATGTTCATTGTACTTTGAACACTGTACATTGTACATGACTACCGAGAAAGGCATTTTAATCTGATCTAAACCCATCAAACATCTTCAATACTTTTTACTATATGTATTCACAAATCTATACCGAGTTTTTATAGAGCCACACAGACACACAATTAAATCAAATCCGAATGGAATTTTTTTTCTCAGCAAACCTTACAGCATTCATCCATGTGCATTTATTACTTGAATTGGCTTGGCTTTTGTCCATTCCATTTCCATCTCGATTCTCTATCTTCATCTCGATATCTTTTACGGGCCTCTAACAATTGACTACCTACACTTGGCAATCGTTTCACTGTAATCTGTCTTTTGTCTCGTATTCAAATCCAAATACGAATAGCTACTACTACTACGACAAATGCAGATACATACAACTACTGACTACTGTAATACATAATAGTAGCCTTATTGTTAGTTTTTCTTGTTTAATTTATTTAAATCACACACAAGTACAAACATGTAGTGAGAACAAACAAAATCCACAAATCCGATTTCAATATTCAATTCCCAAGTTTTCAATGAAGCTCAAGTCTCAAGTTTCAAGTTACAAATCTGTACCATATATCTGTAAATATGCATAAAATATTTGAAAATTCTTGTATTTATTTACTTTATTGACAATTGACAAACTTGTCAACTGTTGAGATTTGAGTTTCATAAAAAAAGAATTTGCACAAAATACAACTTAATCAAATGGAATTATTGGAATATGTCACTAGAAAGACAAATTCCTATCCGAATTACTGCAATCTTCTATACTGCCGTTTCACATTTCACATTTCGCACGACCATTAATCACAAAAATTGTACAGTGTACAGATAAATATGACATATTGTTCAAGGTGAGTCGTGAGCCATGTTCATCATCATTAGTCATCATTCAAAATTCAAACTGGAGAGAAAGAAAGGTATTGAATACTGATCTCCTCGCTATTATTGGATTTGGATCCAACGAAGAACGGAGTAAACTTCAAAACAATGCATGAGAATTTAATAATAATAATAACAATACGAATACGAATAATATACGTCTAAACTATCGTGAGAGACAATCTCTTGTTTATTCAAAAGAGGACCAAGTACAAGTACAATGTAGAATGTACAGAGTCCAGATGTGACTGTTTGATTGTCTCTCTGCTCTATACAATATACAATATGTTGCATACTTTGGATTACTATTGACTATTGACATGTCATTGTATAGAGCATCAAGTGACAATTGTCAACTCTCAACTTCAGTAGCAGTGAAAAACGTTTCAAGTTATCCGGAAGCCTTGAATTGATTTGACAATACATAAAAACATGGATGTATAATCTATATGTTTTGCATATAGAACTATATATTCTAAATATTCTTTTGTTTAAAAATCTAAAGTTCAAGTTCTAGCTCACAATTACATCACACATCACAACCAGAAAATATAAGCCCATATGTAAAACACCTTTTCCATTACACACACACACAATATACATGTAGAAACAATACAGATGCAGGAACAAATGTCAACAATCCTCTGAAATCCATTCATTCTTTCTACTATTAACGACGAGGAGCCTCACCTTAGAAGAGAATACGAGTGTAATCAGTCAGCGTGTAAAAATAGATGTAGCTAAATAAATGGAGACGAATCAATAAATAAATGATGATCTCATTCTCATACTATGAATGACTGTGAATACGGATGATGCTGATACTGATGAGATACTGATGATGAAAAGAGACATGAACCATGTACAAACCGTGTACACAAATTGTATTGTATCATAAATGTCCACATTCTCATATCTCATATCTCATACACTCAATAATAATAATAATAAGAATAAAATAAATATCTATGTGATAGTTAGTATGACTTCATAAGAGAGCCAGATGATTAACAATAAGTGGTTGTTGGTTGTTGGTCTGGGGTTTATTGATACCTTATTGTGATTGTTATTGTATATTGAGTATTGAGTGTTGTGTTTTGTATTATATTGTATTGTATCTTTTTATGACAGACTTTTGTTATGTAAACTTCAAACTACAGTTTTAGTTCAATATTATTTTACAATAACATTTAAAGACGATCCTCGTCCCTCGTTTCTTGTTTCACTCTTCTCAGCACAACGTGTATATTTCCATATAAAATATGAATGGACTGGAAATGAACCAACGTCAATAGTCGATAGTCGATATCAATGATGAGAAAAAGTACACTATACTATATTAAATAACAAGTAAATAAAAGAATAGAGTTTATACTTGTATCTTGTATGTTTGTATGTTGGTTTACTAAATGTCTACATGATACGGAGATATTTCTCATAATATACAATACATAATACATGCATCCGTTTGAAAATGTATTGACTGTGTACTTATATAAAAACTGGAAGTAATAGTAGAAAAAGAAGTAGTAGAAGAAAAGAAGAACTGAGATGAGAAAAGTCAAAGGAGAACATTATACATTACACATGTATCTGAGTATGAAAGAAATATTGCACCTGCTGCGAGTAGAACATTATTGTCTTGCCAGAATTGCTTTCCTAGATATTAAATGCTCCATTGGCCGGTTGGTAAGTTGGAGTTACTTTTTTTTTGCTTCTTTCCTCTTCCTTCCTTCTTTCAATCTTTCAATGGAAATTAAATGTACCTTTACATGTACATACAACAATAATAAGCATATGATGGAAAGAAGTACAGATGCATCTTCTTGTTTTCTACCTACCTGCCTGGCTGCCTGCTTTTTCAAATACTTGTATAAGGCACATTGTACATTGTACATCTTGTATACAGTATACAGGTATGTGCACATTGTACTTACAATTAAATGGAAGACAACTGGTAAATACGTTTACCTAGTATCAAGTGTCTAGTATCTAGTATATATCATGATGGGACATCATGATGCAGGAAGATGAAATGAGATCCTCCATCCACAAAACAACATTAACATTAACATACATCAATAGAACCATTGGAACATGATCTATATGGGTCATATATTAAATTTTAAACGACTTCAACTCCGCTCATCTCATCTTTTCTGTGCTCTACCAAACAGAGAGAGGAACAGAGACAACGAAGGAGAGAAAGAGAAAGAGCGAGAGAGATAGAGCTAACAAGAAACGGCACAGGAACAAACTACCAAAACATTATACTATAGTAAATGGCCTAGGTAATGTCCTGTCCACATTATTGTTTGACCTTAACG